>JAODUH010001670.1:8009-35812 GCA_027564835.1 Typhlichthys subterraneus | reverse complement strand
GCAGGATGAAATGTCTGTTATTAAACCCGGAAGATGGTGAAAGACAGCATCCTTTGTCGCCATGGAAACGAGGAGGTAATGAGTCCCTGCTGAAAGAAAAGATCATTGAAAGAAAGTGAAAGGGGGGGGGGGGTATGACAGAGATGACAGCACACATTTGGTGTCTGAAGCATACCGAGGCTGAGAGAGAATAGTGCCTTCTGGCTGCTCTGTACGAGAACTAGATAGATCATATCTGTCTAATAGGTTCAGCATGTGTCTCAGCGCCACCTCGTTTCACTTTGCATATGCAGTATGTTACTTTTATGCACGTGTGCAATACAGTACACAGTACAGTACACGCACACACCACGCTGTGTGCGCTTGCAGATCCAGTCCCAGCTATATATTAGGCTTAAAACGTGACGCAGAAAATCCAAGTGTGTGTGTGTGTGTGTTTGTGTGTTTGCGTGGGTCAGCAGTGTCAGGTTTAGACAGCGTTTGTCTGCGGGGATTGTAGGTTTAACAGAGCTAAGCCGACACAAAGTCTTCTACTCTGCAGAAAAGCATTTTCCCCTGCTGGAAAAAAGCCAACCTGTCAATCTGACTGTCCAGACAAGATAGGACGATCTCTGACCTTGGAAACAACTTCCAAACGCCCAGGAGAGAAAGGTTAACCTGGTTTACATAATTAAGCTCAGAATTCATTGGATTTAGCATGTTTTGGCCACATTGCTGTATCTTTTTAACCAGGACTCACCTCAGTGTTACCTCAATTAAAAGCCCAGAGCCATTTGTTCAGAAAGCCCTGATGCAAATATAATTCACAGAGGAACACAGGTTTAAAGCCACATTTCATCATAATCAGCTTGAGGTATAGAACTAGGGATGAGTTTAAATTAGTTTTTATGGATGATTAAAAGAACAGCAGATTTTAATTGTTTGGTGTGTAACTTAGGTAATTCATTTATTGTTGGCAGTGCGTTTTGTTTTTGAGGGGCAAAGATCATGCACGTCCAACACAAGTAGTACAGTATGCACACA
The DNA here is from genome assembly GCA_027564835.1 of Typhlichthys subterraneus. Classification (NCBI taxonomy): domain Eukaryota; kingdom Metazoa; phylum Chordata; class Actinopteri; order Percopsiformes; family Amblyopsidae; genus Typhlichthys; species Typhlichthys subterraneus. Next base: position 34,789 of record JAODUH010001670.1, on the reverse strand, counting down.
CAAAGAGGGACACACCATAATGGTGACTTATGTCTCTGGTACATGAATCAGTGTGTATGACACGTGTGTCAATAAAAGTGAGCTAGAGAACAGGGAGAGACAGAGAAAGAACAGTGTTAAAGGAGGGCACCTTAGCTATCATAGTCAAATAAATGTTTTTCAATATAACCGTGTGTGTGTGTGTGTGTGTCTGTGACATGTATATTAATGCCTATTGTAAAAATTAAAATAAAAAATAATATATATATATATTTATATATATAGTATGAAATAGCAAAAAGAAAGAAAACTAAGAATGTGTTTCACTGAGTTCAAATAAACACAATATAGTCTCTACAGCGTTTTGCTGTAATTTATGACCGTTTACTAACGTGATCATAACCCATTGACTGCATAATGTATGCAACTAGACCATGGCAATCATGGTGTTGAGAAATGTGTGGTTTCTTTATGATAACTCGTCTGAAAGATTGGATATTCTAGGAGCTTGCCAGACATTGAAACAAAATACAGAGGTAGGATATTTAATTGAACATTTTCATAGTATTAAACTACGTCATGGTTAGGCTATATGTCCCAAATGTAATGTCCATGTGTTTTGCCAGGTAGCTAGCTAGCGTGATTTGTTTACTTTGCAGCAGTAGCATCGGTGATGCACCACGCACAATACAACTTTTGGCTGGTAGTTAAATCAATCATAAGACTCAGTACAAATCTGCCTCACCAATGTTTCTCTGATTACGAGCCGCTGTTCCCTTCTCTCTGCTCCACGGCGGGCGGCAGAGCTCACTCCACACTCATATGTACACACACACATGCATGCACGCAGACATACACAGAGCTCAGTGAGGGAAAGATAGACAGCTGTGGAGAGATAGAGAGCTGACGAAAACTACACACATTACTGGAAGCGCAATAAAAGCCTCTCTATTAAAAAGCAAACAATAGTAATCTGTGCAAAATATGGACTCCAAATGACTTATTGCAGTAAAGAGTGCGATTTTCCCAACAACGATATAAACGATAAAGCATCATTTTAGACGGTAATGTTTTTCTATCGTCATACGATATATATATTGTTTTATCGCACATCCCTAGCGAGTACACACACACACACACACGCACACACACACGCACACACATGCACACACGTGCACACACACATGTGTAGTCTATGCACCGGAGCCAGACCTGATCACGCTGGCAGTTTTTTTAACTGGTGAAAAAATGGGCCCTGCTGTTGACCATTAAGCACAGCCACTACCACCTCCTCCCTGAGCATAGGGTTAACCCCATCCCCATGGTCTGTGTTGACCACAACCTCCATGACAGAGATCTTGTCTGTCCCCCCCCCCACACACACACACACGCACACAGAGAGATGTTGTTATTGATATGTTATGTTATTATGCTCCATAGTTAACTTTAATCACATTAATATGGAGAAAAAAAAAGAATATATAAATATATATACAGTATATTTATAGACACACACACACACACCTTGGTGATATGTACACTGTTACTCATGATAATAAAGTGATTTTAATTTAATTAAAAGAGAGAGAGAGAGAGAGAGAGAGAGAGAGAGAGAGAGAAAAAAAAGAAGGGATGCATTTCTATGCATAAAAATATATATATATATATATATATAAAATCATATTATTTAACCTTTGCCCAAGGTTGCAATATCTATGCTGAAATAATTGCAAGGTGAAATGTACTGTAGTGTTCTTTGCTTGACAACATTCACATTCCATTAGACATCCCCAAAGCGTGTGTTCTACAGTACAAGGCATATGACCACCATGTGTCATGAACAAAACTCCCGCTGTGGTGCATGCTCTATACTGTACCACATTAATTATATGTATTGCATGTGACTCACATTGGCCAGTCACTCATCTTACTGAGAAACGGACTGCTTTTTTATATAGCGCTTTTCAGTATTTTGCCTCACATTTATCCATTCATACACAATGGTGATTGCTGCCATGCAGGGTGCAACCAATCACCGGGAGCAGTTGGGCATTAGGCATCTTGCTCAAGGATGGGAGTCAAACACCCAGACCACTCGACCATCCTGCCCCCCTGAATAAATAAATACACTTTTGAGGTGGCGGTGCGGCAGCTTGTCATAAAATTATACATTTTGAAATCACGTTTCACAAGCTTTTACTGTAGTCTACAAGACCATACCAGACAGAGAATGAGTGAAATAGACTGACATGTTTATTGGACATAGCCTAAAGTAGGTATTCTTTTTAAAATTATGTAATAAAATGCACAAATTACATGCATATCATATTCACCACATATGTTGTCTTAATTCAAAAATAAAGTAGCCTAAGTTTATTTAGAGACTGTAATACATCTATCTTTTGGTTAATCTACATGGTTTGTTTACTGTTCTGTTCTCATAGTTACCTCAAAACCAGACGCATCGCTTCTGTGACTGCAGTAGATTTGCCTTTCACATGAGAGGCAAGCAGGACGGAGAGCGGGATGCCCATTCCCATGTGAAAAGCCCTGTACCATGTCAGATTGTCCTACTACCATAGCAAAAAAAAATGTGTTTTCCATATATATTTAATATCGCCAGATTACCTTAAAAATAATAATAAAAATAGCCCAATGAGAGAAAAAAAAAAATAACCCCGATAGGGGTTATTTATTTATTAGCCGCAGGGCTGACAGTTTGCAAAATCAATGTATTAACCGCGGTTAATAGCTGGGAAATTACGGTATGTTTTTCTATAATGGGAAGGAAGCAACCTCTGCTAAGACCACAATGTATGTTTGCTTTAACTTTGTGTTGAAACATATTGTAAGTGATAAACAAACTAATTGACCCTCCTTTATCAATATAACGTTGAAACCAGCGTAGATCTGAGCGCAGAATTAATCTTACGATAGTGCTCACGTGTGATTTATGAAACCGTACGTATCTCGACAAACATTTAAATGCCACATTTAAAGGCCTCGCCCCTACAATTTACGACATGAAGCGACACTTCTGACCAGCTCGGAGAAGAGGTATGTGAAGCAGCTATGCACCTTTGTCCTGGTCGGTTAATGTTGGTAGCCTTAATATAGGTCTACTAGTATACTATAGAAGACCTATATAGCTGCTTTATCATAGCCTATTTAAATTGCCTAGAAGGTTGGGACGTTTATTTATTGGTCAATTTTTATGACATTTCAGATAAAGGTGGTTCAGTCTTTAAAAAACAACCACTGTGTAACAATGAGTTAACCACTACATACCAGTGACGTGCGGTCAGTGGCGGCAGGGGAGGTACTGCCTCCCCTGTGTCATAAAATGTAAAAAAAACAAAAATTATTAAAAATAAATACATAAATATTTGTCCTCTGATCCGTGATTAAATTATTGCATGATTCCAGTCATTTCCAATTATTTTTATAGTCAATGTCGCTGAATGTGTGTATTCTCCTGCTCAACCAAATACGGCGAAAGAGCGAACGGAGGCAGCGAGGAGGTGAGCCTCCTCGCTGCCTCCGTTAGCTCTTTCGCTCGTTCATTCAGCGACATTGACTACTTACTGGAATCATGCAATAATTGAATTTTGATCACAGATCAGTGTACAAATATTTATGTATTTATTCTTAATCATTTTTAATTTTTTTTTATTTTATGACACGGGAGGCACTCCCTCCCCTGCCGCCACTGACCGCACATCACTGCTACATACTGTACAGAGGGCTCTTTGGGCGCAGGCTATTCTGTCACCATCAGGTGATCAAACAACAGCCTGCTAATCTGCGCTATATGTGCAGAACCCCGCAGGCCAAAGCACCTTTCTCTGTCATGCACATGAGTATGGCTCTATGCTAGAGTTCCCTCCACTGATATAGACTGGCTTTACAAAAATATTATATTTTGCCGTAATCTATATAGCCTATATTTAACAACCCGATATGATTAATGACTAATGAATATGTGGATGCATTGGCATGCTTAAATGCCTGTCAGATAAGCCTGGTATGAAAACAACTCTGAAAACAATTTTCCTAATGCATATTAGTCGTTTAGATAGTATATTTATTGCTTCATTTTAATGATGCTTCTGCCTAAATCGGAGATGGTGCTTAGCCTTTAAAAAAAGAGGACCCCCGTTGGGGCTACACTGAGCAGGCTACGGCTGTCTTGGCAATCTAGATTGTCAGCGTCAGACTGGATCATCAAATAACACCCTGTTAACCTGCATTATGCAGAACATCCCAAAATCAGGTTGTTTTCTTCCCGCGGACTACACTGGTCTTCCGAAATAAAACATTTTGCCGGCATATATTTAAATGTGTGTATAGTTACTCTTTAATGCCTGTCAGAAGCAGACTATATGGTCTAAAAGCAACTCAAAGATAATTCTTCGCCACCTCCCCTATGCTGCACCGCAAGTAAGATGACGAACTCTCGAAATCTTGCGTACACGAGTTGAGACTTGACGTGAGATGTGGCCGTTGCCACCGATCCCGTCCAAATCGGTCCAGATTGATAAATGCCGACCTTTGCGTGGAAATGATTGTACATAGATTTCTGTCATACGCACGTTTCATAAATGAGGGGCCATTATGTTATAAAGTATTTGTAAAGAGTGAAATTGTGTATTCACTGACTGCTGCTGTTGTTTACAGTCTATATTTGTATTATATGCTGTAAAAACCATTATGACACAAATCAAATTCAAAATATGTGGAAAGAGAGAGAACAGCAGATAGACAAAGAGAGAGAATGGGAGATAGACAAAGAGAGAGAGAGAGAGAGACAGAGAGAGGGAGAGAGAGAGAGAGAGATGCATGCCACAGCAGTCATTAGTGTGTCTTTAACTACTGTGGACACGACCGCGTAGCTGTTCAGAATCGGAGTCTGGGGAATGGAATGGAGAAATTTCCAGAGAACATTAGAGGTAACGTCCATGAAACCTGTTCCTTGTGGGAAAGTTTTATGGACAGACATATTCCTATTGGTAGATTTATAGGGTTCTTTGTGTTTCAATAGGCCTCAATATGGCACAGACACAGTGGAATTAGAGGCTCCATTGTGCATAGCCCAGTGCCATAACCTCAAGACTTACTTTCTACTGTAATTTCCCTTACAAGTGTCCATTAAGTAGTATTATAAATAGCATATAGACATGACATTGTAGGATGCCGTTATGAATACATGACATACATTATATAATTGTTGGGTTTATGCACAGATGAGGTATCCTTGATTACTGCACTAAAACATCCCATTTGGTTGATTTATGATCAAATCGATCCCTGCCATTTGTAGTAGAGCGCAGACACGGCAGCTCTAATAACCTATGTCAATCACAGCGTCATGGCACGTCAAGACAAGTAATGTGATATCTGTCTGTCTTTTGGCCTGCACAGTCCAACGGGAACAGCCTGTCAGCTGAGCAGTGGAAACACCACAATTTGCTCAGTGTGCTTCCGCATATGGGATTACATGGCTGCCATAGAAGAAAAAAAACGCTACATCACTGTACCTGACCTATCTTGTTCGGCCTAACACACTTGTATCTATCATCTATCTATCTCCCTGCCTTTCGGGCACCACGCAAGCTAAGCGCTCTCCTGTTACGGCACAACAGCCAGACACCGGTGGTTCAGGAACCCCTGCTAGGTGTGCGAGCGTGTTGTAGTCCAGCTGGGGAAGGCTTTAAAACACAGCAGCAACTACAGACATAATAAAGCTTTGATAAACACTAGAGGCAGAGTCAGAGAGAGAGAGAGAGATGGAGATAGAGAGAGAGAGAGAGAGAGAGAGAGAGAGAGAGAGAGAGAGAGATGGAGATAGAGAGAGAGATATGATACCCTTCTTGTCGGCTCTCCACTGGGATGATGGCAGCTCCTGCAGAGACAAGCTGCCAAGGAGTTTGGTGTGTGTGTGTGTGTGTGGTACATCGAGGGGTCTCGGCTGTAACAGATGGGGGGCTCTACTGTAGTGATTCTGTGAGGTCACATTGGCGATGGCATGATTGAGATGTAATACAAAGACGCATACGCACGCACAGAGCGCCTGCCTTAGTGATGGATGAGGGATAATTGGAAAAGAGAACCTGTTCAATAAAGTTGTTTTATTTTCAATGTGTTCTGTTGCCAGCTGCCAACTGTTTTCTGATCTATTTAGTGTGTGTGTGTGTGTGCGTGCGTGTGTGTGTGTGTGACAGAGAGAGATAGAGAGAGAGAGAGAGAGAGAGAGAGAGAGAGAGAGAGAGAGAGAGAGAGAGCATCTGGCGTTAGAGAGAACACTTCCTGTTACGCAAATGAAATCAAAATTATATCTCACTACTCATTGCGCACACACACGCACACACACACACACCCGCTCTCACCATGAGAGCTGTTGCTCTGCTCTAAACTCTACATCAGTAGCTAGCAATGGTGAGGGAGAAATAAAGAGAGTAGCACAGAGACAAAGAGAGAAGGTGTGAAATGTGCTGAAAGAGGGAGGAGAAAAAAGAGACCGTTTTTTTGTCTGTTTGGAATGTTAGCTTGTCTCGCGTCAGCTAACCGACACAGCAGGTGAATGGCTGTCGGTGTGCAGTCAAAGTGAGTGTGCGCAAATGTCTTTATGTGTGCATGCATTGTGTACATAATGCATTTCTTCCCCTTCTTCACGTAACAGTCAATGCAGGAGGTGTGTGTATGCTAGGTGTACAGGGCACAGGTGTGTGTGTGTGTGTGTGTGTGCCTGGTATAAGACACAAGTGTGGTATGTTCGCACATGACAAGAGATGGTGTAGCACCTTTGTTCTACAGTGAGCACAGACATTAAGCAGACAACGCCAGATGGCAAGCTAAAATGAGAGAAGGGAGAGAGGGGGAGGAGAAGATGGACGAGGTTCTTCCATCATTTCATCAACATCACCGTCCGTCTGTTTCCTCTCGCCGTACGGAAACATTAGGCACACAAATGGAAAAGTTGCGCGTCTTGAGTTTTCTCATATAGAGGCAGTCGTGTGATCTTAGCCCCGGCTAAACTTAATATTACCTCCGACGCTTCCCTGGAATGTATCTGCCCGAGTATATTAAATGCTTTTGAAGAGACAGGTGGCATACCTGCAGAAATGGATGCCGGCTTTGTACAAAGTCTTTGAGAGCTCAGATGTAATCATTCACAGCTGCTTCGTACTGGGAAGGCCCGGTATGTTCACGCACTAATGTTAATAACATAATAAAAACACCTACCTGTATATGTATCAGTGAGGAAAAAAAAACAAACACGTTCAAGGTTTGGTTTTGGCTAATGCAGTTCAAATATGTGTATTGAGGAAGATACATAGAAAATATGTTAGCACATGTTTACACGGGTCACTTCACTTGGCTTAAGTTCTCTGTGACCTAGTGTGAGTGTACCGTGCCATGTGTCAGCAATCAGCAAATTGCCTTCTCTGCATGACATAAGACCCTGCATCAGTGATATACAGTACTGTCCTGCTTGGAGAAGGCTTTCTTTCACCTTTCAACCCTCCTATACTCTCAGCTGTTTTTTGTATTTATTCTGGTGCAGTATATTATATTGCATGGCCTTAACAATATAGTATAGCAATGAACAAATGCTGTATATAAATATAGCTGCAGTGTTTGAACTGAAGACTATTTTTATGCAAAATAGGGAGAGTCTAATGAACAGAGCAGACTCAACTATTAGCTAGTACTGTTGCTAATAAGAGGTAGCTCCAGGGCTTACAGGTTGTCAGAGACCTCAACAGAGAAATAAACAGTCTGTCAGAACAACTTAGACTGTAGAAACACTGATACACACTGCGTTAATGAGCTAATACATTCAGTTTCCTGTGTAGCTACAGTAACTGTGTCTGCCACTGTTAAGTCTCATGTGGTTTGGCTCTGTCAATCTTATTTTCAACTTCACAACATATGATCCCTGAACAAAAAATAGCAACATTAGCAGAAGTGAAGCGAGTTATACCATATCCGATGGTTTGCAAGTCAATATAAAGCAGGCTTATACAGGGCAGCTGTCAATTAAACGGGTGCAAAACAAGCCTGAGAGACTACATCAGATCTGCCGGATATGTTAAATTGTTAAATGTTTACTATGAATACATGTTTCCTGCCAGAAACCCCATGGCTTGGGTTCTGTATGGGAATGTAGGGGGAAAAAATAAAAGTAAGGAAATTACATTTGAGAAAGAAAAAAAACTTTTTCTATAACAAATTTCTGCCACTGAGGCATTATCTATCTTTATACTGAACTTGAATGGAAATGAGAGAATAGAAACATACAGGATGTAAAGTTATATTAGGTCTGTGACTCTGTGTATAAACTTAACAGTATTGTTCATCAGGTTCCCCTATTGTTTTAAATACAACCCCACTTGGGTATTCAGCCTTTTGAAGTGAGCGACCACAAAGGATGGGAATATAAAACACACTGCTCTAATGAAATAAATGTGTGTGTGTGTGTGAGGCTCGCACATATACGTGTCCTTGAGAGAATCTATGAAACCGAGAGACAGAGGACAACAGAACAATGATACCAGTGGGAGACAGCGTGTGGTGTTTGTGTATTCCCACTACAAAAACCTACTGGTTGGAAGAACATTTTCTGTGGTTGTGTGGGTATATTTTTACATGGTACACTAATGGGTCACTGTATGCCAGTCAAAGCTATTACGTAATTGCATAAAAACAGGCAATACCAGGCTTACCACTGATTTAAATTGGCGTATGCACTAAATGTAGCATTATGTATAACCGTTTTGGCCAGGGTTTGTCAATAGCCTTGGAATGAGTGGGCGGGGCCAGAGTACAGGAAGGACACACAGGAAATAGGAAGACAGCTGGAAGTGGAAGACAAGCTACGACCCTGAACGTATTCAAACAAGAAAAGGCACTGATAAGCCAGTAGCCGTGGACTAAAGGTGGAAAAGCTGCCACAGCTAAGCACACAAAAAACAGGACACTATTTCCCGTCCAGAGTTTCCTATGGGGCTGAGGGCTGTTGGTGTGTGCATGTCAGGGTGTGTTTCATCCTGGCAGCCGTTGAGGCTGAGCAAACACCACTGGACACGAGCAAGAAGAGGGACAGCCATAGATAGACAGCGATTAAACTAATTAAAATCACAGACAGACAAACAGAGATAATGCAGGTACGGACATACAGTATGAATGTTAATGTTCTGACTGAGACAACCTTGAAGGAAGCCAACACCTTCCTGATTGCTTCCTCCCTTTGTCCAAGTGCATGTGCGTGTGTTTGTTTACATGTCTGACACCCTTCCAGGGTTGTCGACCCAAACCAATGTCTTAAACATTACATATTTTGAGGAATTATTTTTGTTTTAAGCGTAAGCATCTTTTTTTCTTTGCATCAGATTCCCTAATGATCAACAAATATATGGCAGAACAAGCAATGTGCATTTAAAAACTAGAAAGTCAGGGTAATAAGACAGCATGCAGTACAGCAGATCAAGGGCAGAACCACAAATGAGGACAATTCCCAGAAAAGAGCAGAAAACTTATGCATTCCATAGAATTGCCTAAATAAGTGTAGAAGGAAGGAAGACATGCATGTAATAAAGCATATTTGTTAACATTGCAAGTGATAAAGACATATGATAATTAAAGCAAGTGTAGGTCATGAGGTGTTTAATGAAAAGAAATTCAAAATTTGAAAATGGGAAATTACTGATGGAAAGAATATGCAATGTAATGGTGCCTTGTGAAAACGTTAATTAATTTATTAAACATTAAGTTTCACAAGATGGATAGTGATGAACTGATTAGTAAATATAACGGATATAACATATCTGTTCAAATAATATGCCCCAGAAAGGAGAACCCTGATTGGTTTAATGTGTGTGTGTTTGAAAGTGGGGCCTCCTATTGGCTGGGCAACTGTGCAATCAAGGCAAGCCTGTTTGGTTGTACCCGCAATTTCATTGGCTGAGAGTGGCATGTGATTGGTCCTTACCATCTCCCGAGGGAGGAACATCTCTTCCTGTCGGAGGACCGCCAGGGACACACTCTCACCCTGCCGCGTGCTGCGGAGCATACACACCAGCTCTTCCTGGCCCACACCCGTAATATCCACCCCGTTCACCTATGGGCGAGCACGCACACACACACACACACACGTGAAGAGAACAGGTGCGACGTCAGGCTGCACCCCTCCCCCTGGCTGCCACAGGCACGCTGAGCTGACCCACCTGCAAGATGCGATCCCCTGACTGCAGGCGGCCGTCGTGGATGGCGGCTCCGCGAGGCAGGATGTTCTTCACAAGGATGGGACCTGGGCCGTGGACTGAAGAGTCCCTGGTGACCACGGTGAAGCCCAGACCATCCGTACCTGCAAGACCAAGACAGAAGACACACAGGGTGGCAAGAGGAATGATTGGAACTGTATGATTACCTCTATCTAGGGGATATAAAAGGGGGTTGCTAACAAAGCACTCCTCAGCTCTCTCTCTCTCTCTCTCTCTCTCTCTCTCTCTCGCTCTCTCTCTCTCTCTCTCTCTCTCTCTCTGAACATTTCCACAGCTCATCTTGGGAGGGTTAATATAACCAACACACACTTTAGATTTCTTACAGCGTTCAATACAGCATGGGTGACGTTAGCAATAGCCGGCTACATCTGCAGGTGTGTGTGTGTGTGTGTGTGTGTGTGTGGGGCGGTTTAAAAGTGGGTTCAGGTACCGGGCAGAGAGGAGGGGGTGGAGTGGAGGGGGAGAGAGAAAGGAAAGTGAGAGGAGGATTAGTGTAACCGAGGGGAAAAGAGGAGGGGAAAATGTTCTGGAAGGATGTGTGATGAAGATGAAAAACGCTCTGCGAAACAAGTCAGCTGTGTGCACACAAACCAACACGCGCACACACACACACACACACACCCATGCACACAGACAGACACGCACGCACGCACACTCCAGACTGGTTGCGTGTTTTATGGTGCTCATTTTGTTCAGTCTCTTTAGCGGCGCCAAGTCAGCAGTTTGGTCCGGTATGAATTCATATCAGCAGAAATGAGCAGATCAATAAAGACTTAATAGAGCCTGAAGACGAGGGATCAGGGCGGGTGGGGAAGAGGGGGTGTACGGGGGTGACAGAGGGGATGAGAGGGGGAGAGACTAGAAAGAAATGAGTACATGGCTGGATGAAAAGCCAGAGAAATGGAGAGACAAAAAGGGTCAATCATAGAGAAGGCAGGGAATGAAATGTGATGGAGAAATTGTGCGGAGAATGGAGATAAGATTGAATGTATGTTGGAGGGGGGGAGGGGGGGCTAATGGATGGCTTTCATAGAGTGCAGCTGGACTTTTTAAACCCCTCTGGAGGATGTTATGTTGCCAAGCAGCTAGGCCTACTCTGCATGCGTACAGACCCCGAGAGTGAAAGGTCCTCTATGAATGTGAGCTGATGTGAACGCCTCCCTTGACATCTTCAGTTGGGGTTTGGCCAAAAGTCACTAGTCATGACCGTTTTAATAATAGATAGAAGTAGTAAATGTTGTTTAGTAAAATAAGCTAAATGTTGCCATTACACATGTTATATAACCACATTTCTATATACACATGTGATGTAAACTATTGCATAGTATAACCTACTTCATAACCAATAGTGAAATAAATTTATAAAACACATTTAAAACAAAGTGATATACAACATCAATAAAGAACAAACACACAAAAATAGAAATACATATGCGGAGATGATGATCCATTCTGCAGCCAGCATTCCTCACCTTTTTTAAGGTCAATTCTAAGTCTCCTTCCACCTATTTTAGTGGCCACCAGGTTAGAAAGGGGAGGACCTTTTTTCAGTAGAGGGCTGTCACTCTGACCATTGGAGGCCTACATTTAAAAAAGCATTCAGTTGAACACCAACAAGAGAGTTTATCATCCTTGCACTCAAGGATTTGTTCTACATTTGACATCCAATGAAATAAGCTGGCAAGGATGGGCTGTGCTGTACAATACTGTGTGCATGCCTTTTGGAATGCTATTGGCCAGTGCATCTTGGGTTTTTTTGTCAATCCTGATACATCCCACCCCAACATCAACAGCAAGCCATTAAATTGAGACTTTAAACATTGTTTATTATGGACTCACACTCAGTGCACCATCATATTTGTTTCCTAAATGTGCTTGCCAGCTGTTGCTAAGTAACTGTTGGCTCAGTGCCAGATGATCATTAAAATGATGGGTAACTCACCATGGAAATGTGATATGGGACAGTGTAGCTAATTATTATTATTCGTTTTTTTTATTGTCAACAGTCCCCGTAAACACAAACTGGACTATTCAAGATAATATACAGTAGGTGCATATGATTGGTCCAATTGCATGCTTTTTAAATATTCTGGTGATGCACAGTGAAAAGTAGATATGATATATGTTTACAGTGAAAATACCCATCAAAAACATGAAGTTGTACTTACTTCCACACTACATTTTCAGAGATAGGTTAATAGAAGCTTGCAGATATTATTGGATCTAACTGAAATATGTTTAAAAAAAGCACACACTTACACAGATAGTGGTTTCTAGTGTGGCATCGTCATCAACCAATCGCATGGCTGGACTGTCTGAACGTTTAAAGGCGGGCTTGACTTTGATTGGTGGTGGCTCTCTGTTTCTGGAGATGAGTGGGCTGCCCTCGGGGGCGGGGTTATTGGCAAACAACTGACTAATCAGACTCTTCTCATAACGTTCTCTGTTGGAGGAGGGAACCACTTCTAATTGGACAATCGGGGAACGCATTGCCTGGCGGAAAACTTCCTGGGCTCTGGAATGAAACGGTGGAGAGAGAGGAACGTTCTTATTATATTTATTTATTGGGGAAAAATATCTACATTTATATAGTTAATAAGAAAAGAACAGGTATCAATACAAGTATTGCAAAGCTGAATGTCTTTAGTAGTGTCTGTTAAAGCTACAATCTCAAACTTCATTGAATGGAAAATTGACTGAAAATTATTGTCCATACACTAGGCGACTGCTATTTAAATGAGGCTAGATGAGAATATTAAGAATGTGTATTTTTCTGTAACTATATGTCTGCCATCCCACTTCTGTCGGGACACACCGTGGACAGGACAGGACACAGCGAGATGCATGGTGACACCTGTGCCGGCTGTAACAGACTCGAGGAGGGATGCCCCTGCTGAGAATTAGCCTTTAATAGGATGACAGTCCCCCTATGCTAAGTAAGTTATCAGGACCACGGTGTCAGCAGCGATCACAGCTCATCATCACTCACCCCGGTAACCAACAGAGGAAATTGGGTTTATCAAAATTAGATTGGATTAGTTTATTGCCCCCCCTCCACAAGTTTTATTATTAGACTAATTATGATCATATTCCTGCAACCTGATCATATGCTTACAAATCTCCACGAAGGTTAATGAGGATTAATTGTCCTTTAGAAATGATCCATCTCTACAAAAGTCCTCATAAAGAGGATTAGGGAGAAGTCTTGATTATCTGATTATCAGGAATACAATAACTGTTGGGAGTACTACTGCATATTATTCAACACAGCAAATATGTTTGTTCAAACACTATTAAGATACACTACGGCCAATCGATACCCTGCCTTTAGTATAACGGCCAGCATGACTTGCTGGATGCATTTAAATTTATATTGTGAGTGTATGATCTAAAACACTCTACATGGGGTCTGAAACAGAAACATTTCTGCTACTGAGGTCAATTAAAATGGTCTTCATATTGTTCTGTGGTGATTACCGGTAGGGACTTTACTGAGGGTCAAAACTAGTTTGGTCGAAAACATCAGAGAAATTAATCAAAGTGGGTGTATAATTTCTTCAAGAAAAGAAAAGCCCACTAAAATAATATGAGACGACAAAGTATATGCAGCTGTGACTTTGTATATGTGGCTGTTTATCGTGATCATATGGATTAGCCCTATTTCAGTAGCCCACTGACACACATGCTACTGGAGCAAGCTATCTCATTACACCTGCCGAGTCAGAACAATGTGAGTGTTGTGTCCAAACCCAACCGCTAAACCCGCTGGCTATTGTGTTTCAATAATACTGACATTTTCATTGTGGGTGCATATTTTGCGTGAAGTTGGCTGTGTATGTGTGTGTGTGCGCGTGTCTTTGAACAATAGCAGAAAGCCTCTCCAAAACTAATCCATTTGCCTACAGTGCGGTGTAGCCCTCATCACATATAATCCTATTAGCACACACAGCTGGACAGTGGCTATTGGTAGCCTGCATTGACATTGTAATTGTGCTGTAATCATTGTCACATCAACATCTGTTAGCGCTGTGACATAGTCGAATCATACATTAATTCACCTCTGTTGTCATTGTAATGTATGATGAACGGCCTAACCACTTGTGTCCATTCTCATTGTAATAAGCCTCGATGATGTTGCAATTGTGTCAATGTCTGCTGTTTAGGACGCAAGCATAGCATTTGCACCACCTGCAAGACCTCAATGGGCAGATCTAACTGAATGAGAGTAGATGAGAGACACGGATATTATTATGCCCTCCTCCCTAGGGTTGGGTATCGTTTATATTAAATCGATTCCGGTTCCAATTCCAATTCTGCTTATCGTATCCAGTTCTTATCGAATCCCGGTTCCGATTCCAATATTTTTGGGAGAAGAACTAACTAAATTTGCCTAACTTTTAATTTGAAAGACTATAATCATAATTAAATATTAATGAATACAACACAATGCCAAGAGCATAACTAAACTTAAATTGTTATCTTTCTACACAATGCAAAAACTGTAAAGATGTTCTACAGGCAATACCTCCTCAAATACAAATGGATGCACATGATGTTGAAATCCAATATTAAAAACAAGATGGTGAAAGTTAAATTACACTAAACACAGGAGAAACACAGTTAAGACAAAGGCATTTTTTTAAACACCATGTATATGCATTCTCCTCCAACAGGCAGATTCAAGTTGAAATACATTATAAACTTGTTGTGACTTGTCTGTTTTGTGTAATTAAAAGTTAAGGAAAGTGTGGAAAAAATCTACAAAAGCTTAATTTTCAATAGTTATTTGATTGAAAGACTATTTGTCAATAAAGTAAAAAATGGCAGCATGCTAGAATTCAGTGAGAAAATTATAAATGTTCCATATGGTTAGTGTTACAGGAACTCTGGTTAAGCAACAACATTGGCTTAGCATGACAATAGGCCTCGCCAGTCGTACATCATTATGCCCATATAAGGACTTCTGGATCGAAGCGTTTTTCCCTATGAGAAAAATGAATGGCATTTTTGATTGTCTTCCCTACCACGGTCTGTGATTAACTCATATGTTGCAAACTTACCTGTGGAAACTACTGGTGTTTCTACATTTAGAGGCCGCTAAGTAGTCAAAGTAAGCACCAGGATCACTCGAGGTACTGTGATATTACCATAGCAACTTACATTACTAAGAGCGCAGCTTTGTCCATATTAGTTTTACAGTAAAAATTTGTCAAATTACATCATTCCAGCCGTCACGCATCAGTTGCTGGCAGATAAAAAGGTGAAATGTGCGACTGAAATGCAAACATTAGGAACCAAAGCAGAATCTAAATGCACGTGTCGTGCATGGCTCTGTGAAATGTGGATACCCAGCACTACTCCTCTCCAAACATCTGTCAGTTGTCTGCACTGTATGTGATGTCAGTTCAATAGTAAGATAAGAGGAGGCCACAATGGTGAGACACAGACAGGGGATAAGGATGGCTAGCGAGGGGGGAAGGGAGGAGAGAGAGTTTAGGCTCCTCTTCAAAAGGCATGGCCAGTGTACAGTGGATGACAGGGCCATGCTGCCCAGTATGTACAGTACATACTGGAGGGAAACATTCTCATTATCTATAATGGGAGCAGCATAGCCACTTTGGTCAGTTGCAAAGGGTACTCTGAAATACAATGTTACCTGAGCAGGAAGCCAAATAGAAAGGAAAACATATTATTAGATCACAGTAATGAACATGGTCATGTATATGCATGACCAATAGGGCATAGTAAATACCGACATATTACTTTGGTTACTTTGTGTGGCCCACCCACCAAACACTAATTATCACACACACACGCACACACACGCACACACACACTGTATGAATATATGTAAGTATATCCGTTAGTTTAATTATTGTCACGATTTGTGTTCATGAGTTATCGACTGTATTGGAATTAAAATGGAACAAGTAGCAGTTACAGATGTCTCATGTGAGATAATGGCAGAGAAGGTGAACTGACTAAGTAGCTGTCTGTGTTGTGCATGCCTTCACAGGACACACACACACACACACACACACTCACTGGCTGAAGGTCTTGTCAATGAGCTCTGTTTGGTTGATCTGGACAATACACTCATCTTCCTGGAATAATTCCTCTTTCCTGGACCGACTCTCCTCCTCCACTCCACGAATATAAAGTCCCAGGGACCTGGAGGGGAGATGGGCGGGGGGGCAGCAAGAACAGCAACATTGACATGTGCCTTGCATGATTATGATATGACATGATATACATACGCACACACACACACACACACACACACACATATACATATATATATATATACATATATATATATTATAATCAGCGTATTTCTGCATGGCTGCAAATAATATTTTTTGGCAGTTTTAGCGGGAGCCAAAGGAAAATCACCAATATCAAAATTATAGAAATTGAAAATAAAATAAAAACTTGTATAGGTGCACTGTGTGAGTAACTACAGTTGTACAATAAAGTTGCCACACATGAATACTCTAAGATCCAAGGCGGGTGAATGTGTACGTTTTGCTGTTACTCCAACCACACGCATTGATAACTATATTCCAGTTAGATTCCAGTCTCGAAGCTGAGTGCAAACCGGTTTTAACTATGATCACACACGTTCCCACGTTAGCTACCTCATCACTGCTAGCCAAGGCTAAGAAAATAACTTTCACCACTAGTGTTCTGCAATAGTCTCAGCCTCTTCCGTCAATTTGCATTATGTCACATAAGCAACTATGCGCTGAACGTCTGATACATATACCCTGGTAAACTCAGCAACTTTTCGTAAATTAGGAAGTTGGCTCATTGGCTGTTCATTCATAAAGTCTGTATATGTCATTTTGGTGCGACGCTAGTGCAGTATCCTACTTTATTTACTAGTTTAATATGTTACATGTATTTTAAGCAGTAACAGTAGCGTACTTATCTAACAGATATACAATACATAAAAACAGCCAGAGTCGTGTTGGTTGTTTCTCAACAAATGAAATGTACTGTATGTCCAACTTTGTCATGTAATTTTGTTGTTTTGCATGTCAATCATAATAACCCAGACTTTACAGAAGTAAATGCTAGCTCTGCGAGACCAGTTTGGCAAGACATATCAGACAATTAAATAGTTAGAGGAGGTTGATGACTGCAAACTCAACGGGACTTGTACAGTTATGTTTATGGTAAAAGTCTGTTTTTAGAGACTCAACATGAAGCTACAAAATGCGGACACATATCAGATATGATCTATATTAGCCTACATATTAATCCTGAGTGTTGTTTGAAAGATGTTCTGAAAATATATCTAAATTGTAAAATCGAAAATAAAATAAATAAAATATATAAATGTGGCATTATCAAATAAAAGCATCCTGAAATTAATTATGAAAAGTCCCCTGAAATATATAAACGTAATCCTTTGTAAAATTTTATTTTGAAATAAAAAAACATGTAATTATTTATTGTTAAAATGTATATATATATATATATATATATATTTTTTTTTTTTAATCCCTGATAATCCCTGATTTATTTAAGTCAATGATATTTAAATATTTCATAGCGATATTTCGATATTTCATAAGCATATTTATTTAAATGTTTATTTCACATTGACTTAAATGGCATGGATATGTGGTTGTGTGTAAAACATACCTTCCAAAACTGAGGAAAAATCTATAATGTATAATGTACAAAGTGCAATTCCTGATATACTGATAACAAAAAGTAGCAGACTGTAGAACAATTCTGCAAACTGAACACTATTGAGATGTGGGTTTCAAGAAAATGTATATTCATATCCTGACATCTGTAGGGACCTAACAAAACAAGCTGATTATGGAAGTGAAATAATATATAACCAGCATAAGTCATGTTGTGATTGATTATTTTATAACTTTAAAAATGGATTATCAAAATTCTGCTGTTTGTACAACTGTATAATAAAAATCTCCACAGAGGTTGTTGACACAAGAAAGGTAAGTGCCCACGGCTGTTGCAGTTTCAAATATGTGTATGTTCCAAATATACTATATCTCTATCTCTCAGTATATAGCTGGGATTTCACAATATGATGAAAAATATCATGCCCAATCTGTAGCCCTCACCAAGTACAATCAAGTCGCCTGTCCACAGGGTAGAGTCCGACTGATGAGTGCAGCTTTGCTTGTTTGATAGATGGTTGCATTAGTCTATATCAACCCATTATTTCTTTGCTCACACTGAATGTTAACAACAGCTGATCAAGACAAGTTGGTTGGCCCGACTGAAAAACAGTCTGACAGCCTGTTTAAAACAACATGCTTAAAACGTGCCAAAGATGCACAGTGTATACCCAGCTAAGGTCCTCAAACATTTTACATGCTAAAATATGGCATCTAAGCATGACTTATCGTCGAGCATGACTTATCTTAATTTATCCTTGTTAGAATTGTATGACGTGATTGTATGTCATAATGCATACAAATATTGACTTGACCATTTAAAACTGTACTGCTATGTTTATGCCCCATCAAATGTGTATGTAGAGCTTAGCCAATATTAGTATCACATCAAAAAAGAAAAATCCTGTGAAACGACAGCATGCACGTACTGTAAACAGTAGCCTACCACAAGTTTGTGCTAAACAATTCAGCTAAAGTAATGTCACTAAGAATTATATAGAGTTAATGTATACTTACATAATACAAACTTGCACTGAAAGTCAATAGGAATATGACTAGCCTTAACAGATTGTTTGTGGATGTGTGTGTGCGCGTGCACATGTGCATGTGTGTGTGTGTGTGTGCGTAACATTTTGACTGACAGTAATGGAGATTTAGCTTTGACAGAGAGGCCATGAAAGTTCTTTAGGGACAGAAGGCATAAAGACACACAATTTTAGAAGGACCCTGGGGTGTTTCTGTGAGGCTGAAGTGTCCGTAATGGGACAGCCTTGAGAAAGACTCCATATGGCATTTAGACATAGCTGTCAGTAAGTCTCAGTCTCTCTCTCTCTCTCTCTCTCTCTCTCTCTCTCTCTCTCTCTCTCTCATTTGTACACACATTCTTTCTTTCTGCTAGCACACAAACATGCATGCAGGGACATGGCTATAAATGACCCAGTGCTAGCTGTCTGGCTAGCTGTTTCTCTGCATGTGTAAATACCAATTAACCCTGGTATGATACAATCTGCACTACAGGGGGTAGATGACCGAAAGAGAGATAAATACACAGAGAGCAAGGGCAGAGGGACAGACACAGCTGGCCAGCTAGAGGTGTGGGCGCAGACAGACAAGTAAGGAAGACATCTTGTATTCGGGAACATGGAAACTTGAGAACTTGAGAACTTAAAATCTGTAAAATCTATGTAAATTATTTTTTTGTAAAACCCATAAAATGTCATTACATCTCAAAAACAAAGATGTCCAACAGGGAAGTCACCAGACATTCATGAATAGGGGTGCTAAGTTTTCAATAGGGGGATCTGGGGGCATGCTCCCCCAGGAAGAAAATGTTATAAGCCCCCCAAAAAGTATTAACAACTGGTGTACAAACTATAAAAATATGACACTTTTTAATCATGGTTGACTAAACGGATACATTCCTTTCACACATACAGTAGTTCCTACAAATTACTGGGATAACGTTTCAGGCACTGACAGTGATTTTCTCTCATGAAGTTACTATACATTAGTAAATATTTCTCTCTAGTATATTTCCACACATGCCATGGCAATGCTGGAATAGATGGGTCAAGGGACAGTACAGCAGATAATGATAATGAAAATGTTATGCATGTCCCTGCAATGTTGCATGCAATGACATTTTCATTAAAATGATAATGATAAAATTTCCCTGAAAATCCTATAGATTTGTGACCTCATTCATACATGACCATATGAAGGAAATGTTTATTGACATTCACTTAAAATAAAGAAATGCCTCCCTGTCCCCATCCACCCAACACCAACACAAAAAATATAAAAATGGCTAGACTAAGTAGTCACAATTATTTTAATTTGAATCAAATAGATAACAGGTAATATTATACCACTGAAAATACATTGCCCTATCCACAATGGCGTAAACCTAAATTAATCCAATGAGCTACAAAAATATAAATAGGAATTACATCTGATAAACAAAATCCCAAACATATATCAACATATACACCATCACAAATGTGTGTCCCACGGCCACATGTCTCCCCGTAATCTGCCAACGTCTTCTGAAATGGTTCTCAGGTTCAAATAATGTATGTTATAAAATAATCATTCAATCTATATTCCAGAGCTACTGTACTCCTGGTTCTCTCAAAGGATTTGATGCTTATTGTGCGGGTAAAAGAAATGTAGTCAATGTAGACCATTGTTATTCAACTCATACAGTATGTATACTGTAACTCGAGACTTAACCTGTCATGAATGTTTGAGATTTAATTTATTTGTTTCAACTGGTATAAATGTACTATCTCACCTGATTGGGCTTCTGTAGAGCTACTGGCACCTCTCTTGAATATATATACACGCACTATATATATCAATCTAATTTAGTCTGACATGTTAGTTAGTCTACAGCCTACAGTTAGGAAGGTAGGTAGGATAAATCGAGGATGATACAATGACATTTTATCACCGGGCAGGGAATGAGGGTGAAAAGCTCAGTTATCCGTGAGGAACTTTGAGTAGAGCCGCTACTCCTTTGCGAAAGGAGCCAGTTGAGGTGGTACGTTGATCTGGTAAGGATGCCCCCTGGGCGCCTCCCTTGGGAGGTGTTCCAGGCACGTCCAGCTGGGAGGAGGCCTCGGGGAAGACACATGTCTAGGTGAAGAGACTATATCTCCACACTGGTCTGGGAACGCCTCAGGAAAGAGCTTGCTAATGTGGCTTGGGAAAGGGAAGTTCCCTGCTGGAGCTCCTTGCTGCCCCCGCGACGCAACCCCGGATAAGCGGATGAAGATGTATGGACAATGACATTGCTATAAAAACTACTCACCGAGAGATTTATTGCAAACGTGCTGCTACGTTCTTATGTTTGCTACTCTATGATGCATATTTATCTTATTTAAACAATGTATCAAATAAATTGTCACCAGCAGAAATTGCCAAAAGTGTGCTACGATGTTTCATGTGCCCAGTAATGTTCGAGTTGTAAATAAAACAGCATACACCTTATTGTTTTACACATTGCTGGCCGTGTCACTGTACCTGCAGCGCCTAGTTGTATCAACCTCTATCATCAGTGATTCTAATTTGTAGTCAATTCAGATGCAATGTTGATAGTGTCGCGCTCATGCAGCCTCCACAGGTCCTAGTGCCTGCCAATTTATATGACGTGGTGCGAAGGTACGGTTGAAATGAATGACAAAATATATTGATTTATATATCGATTCAATTAGGGAGGTCAATACATTGCTTAAGGGGGCTACAGCCCCCAAAATTCGGCCTGGCGACGTCCCTGCTGTCCAAAATGCCTCATGGTGACATGTTTTCACGGCAAAATCCAATAAACATTAATTTGATTCACTCAACTAAGCAAACAAGGAAATATTCCATTAAGGAAGCCAGAATGCTAACTAATTGTAGGTAGGCTAGCAATTGCATACAGCTGTATACAAAATCCTAGGCAAGGGATTTAAGGAAAGCTCAGTCATGTTACATACGGGGTGAACAGGAAGGCCATAACAAGCAGAAAGAAGCATTACACATACACATTACAGTGACACACAGGCAGACCAGTATAGTAGTGGCAACCTCTGACTGTCTGCCCTCATCCTCTCCCCTCATCCATTTTACTTCTTTAAAACACTTCTTAATAAGGCATGGGAGGCATGAAACACACACACACTGAAAAGGCCTAAAGGTGGTGGAAAGGGGTGAAAGGTCAAAGGGATAATGACAAAAAATGGTGGAGAAATGGGACAGAAGGAAAAGGTGCAAGGTGACGATGAGATCGCACAAAAGAGAGAGAGAGAGAAAGAGAGAGAGAGAGAGGGGGGGGGGGTGGTCAGTGCAAGAGTTGAGGTCAGGTCAGTATTGAAAAGTGCATTAGAAGCTCACCCAGTCGACACACACAAACACAGGTGTCTGATAGGTAATCTGCATGTGTGCATGTGCTCACCGTCCACTGAGCGAGGAGCAGTAAGGAACGACGTGAATTCCCAGGGGGCCGTGCTCCCCGCAGATCTCCACAGTATGGGTCAAGCTACACACAAACACACAATAAACATACGCAAAATAAACATACATTTTTAGTTTTTCTTTTCACACGCTGTTTACTGTTGTATGTTTAGTATTAGCTTACAGTTTCTTACCAATACCTCTATTTAGCATACATTGAGGAGCGATGCATAGGTAGAAATAACATATGCTAAAGACACAACAGTGTTTACTGAAGAGAATAGGAAAAAGAAAAGCATTAAAATCAAATCATGGTGGAAAGATTGCTCTCACTCACTCACACACACACGCACACACACGCACACGCACACGCATGCACACACAAACACACACGCATAGGTTCCAGAAACATAACTTAATCCTGAGATCACTTTCCTTTGCGACTGGCATTGCATTGAAAGTCGGTACGACAACAGAATGATGTGTGTACGTTGTTTTAAAGTCTGGATTCATTGTTTTGGGATGGGATGGGATGGGATGGCACTGTGTGACAGTATGTGCTGACATCGTTATTTAATTAGCATATCTATCGGAACACAGACATTCATATCTGACCTGCTCGCATGTGGTTTTGCCTGAACTCTCGCGCTCTCTGCTGTCTTTCTTACAACATGTCTCTCCCCAGAAGTTCTCTATTGAGCATTTGTCACTTGCGTGCTGTGTCTCTTGAGTTGCGACCTGTCTGCTACAGTTTATAGACCTACTTCACGTAAAAAGAAAAGTCTCGAGATGTCTCGAACTGAGACAGATTCTCTATTTGCAAAACGTTATTGGAACTACAGTATGTTTGATTGACATAGCCATAGTAGCCAATTTATTTTGGTGTGGCAGCAATGACTAAAATGAACACAGGTGTGTGTGTGTGTGTGTGTGTGTGTGTGTGTGTGTGTGTGTGAGTGTGTGTGTGTGTGTGCGCGTGTGTGCGTGCGTGCGTGTGTGTGTGTGATGTTGGGAGGGTGATTTAATTAGACAAGGTTAATGAATAGCATTAATATGAGAGGAGGCGAAAACTAATATTAAACCGTAAAGCCTTTCGTCTATTTCTCTGATCTACAGCTGCAATTGCAGGCAAACACTTGGGATACTGTGTATGTGATGTTCTGTGAAACATTGGCATCACTATATAAACCGAGGAAGAAAACACACACAGAGATGGAGAGAGAGAGAGATTGCAGGTGTTCTCTTTATCCACCTGCCACTTTACTGATCCTCTCTGTGGAAGACAAGAGAACAGAGGAGAGAGAGGGGATATAAAAGGGGGTTGCTAACAAAGCACTCCTCAGCTCTCTCTCTCTCTCTCTCTCTCTCTCTCCCCCCCTCTCCCCCCCTCTCTGTATTGTCTGTCTTCAAAGCACATCTTCAAAGCAGCCCAGATTTTCTTTTTTTGGGTGGTGGGGGTTATGGAAACAAACAGCACACAGGTTTAAAAGCCATGTAGGGCTCTGTGGATCAAAATACAAGCTAATATTCACAGTAACCACTAACTATTAAGGGTGGAAATCGCAGAGTAACTCACGATACGATACTATAACGATACTTTGCCTACGATAACGATGGTATCACGTAGGGCCGAACGATTAATTGTTTTCAAACCGAAATTACAATTTGAAACAATGTGATTAGCAAATCGCAAGGCATGAAATAAATGTATATGCACATCTGACCAAGTTTTTTTATGCGTCAACGGTTGTAATAAATGCATGCTGTCTTCCTTGTTTGAGGTAAATAATCACAGCGGTGGTCCTGTACCAGTCATGTATGAAACTCAAGACAACTGTGTACGTACACGGCATGTCCACCAACAACAACATGTGAAACAAGAAAACACATGTGTGGGAGGTCTGCTAATGAGAAAACACAGAGTGCCTGCTAAATCGCTAATTTCACCGTATAACAATGAACAGGCTGTATTTCTACTTGTATTTGTTTGTCCAATCTCTAACTGGCAAGACAAGTTTGATCTAATGTTAGAGAGCTAAAACATTAGAAATGTATTTTCTTCCAGAAAATAAAAAACATAATATGTATTTATTATTTTATGGGTGCTGAAATGCAATTGAGGTGTGCTTGAGCACATATGAAATAGTCTAAAATTACCAAGGTATGCCCTGTTGTCACATGTCCTAAAATGCAATAAATCCATGCCCAAAGAAATGAATCCTGTATCTGTATGCTCATCTTTTCATTAGAATATAGAGTACTTTATATGTTGATGCCATCTCATGTGGTAATGTTCCATAAAATGTTTTAAATATGTTACATACAGTATATATTGAACTGAAATTTTGACGCAATCGCAGTATCTGTCCGAAAATTCCAAAATTGTTCAGCACAAGTATCACGATACAGTGATATAGCGTACGATATGTTTGTAACATATGAATGAAATATACCCTAAAAGGCAAAAAGCTTGAATAATTTAATGATTTGACCCTATTATTGTTTTGACGTGACACATGCTAATTTCCCAAGAAGCTTTAAGAATGCATTACGTTACTGTTGCCCTTATGCTTCTCTTATGGTGACATTTAGACCTACAGTAATACTTTGACTAATACTTCACCCAGCCTTATACAGCCCCACATCCACACAGCTCACAACATTCAACAGACAGCACTTGTCGATGTGGGGCGCTGGAAAAACAGACCGGTGCACCGGCGACACACCGACGGGGAAGGTGATGCGTCATCCCTCGGTGTTCCACCGTGTGTGTGGGTGTGTGTGTGTGTGTCTGTGTTTAATAGAGATAGAAAGAAAGTGAACTAATTATGTGTTGTCACAGTAGAGAGCATATTCCAACTTCTAGTGCAATGTTATTATAACTTAGTCGGAACGCTGCTCTGTCACGTGTTTACACAACCACAGGGCTATCATTTATGATAAACCTCTGATTGGTTTCCTTATTTCCACTGTACTGTGCATCTCCCTATAAAGTTTCTTCTTCACGTCTTTACCCTAAACTATTTTGATAAGTGCCACCATGAGGAGTTATGGTAGTGACAATTAAAATTGATGGGAAAGTCTGTTTAGAGCGCATGTGTGCATGTTTGGCAGCAGCATATCGATAATGCATCGCAAAAGGAAGGGTGACGATATATTGCCATATTGATATAATGTCCCACCCCTAACTATATACTGTATACTGTATGTCGTGTGTGTGTGTGTGTGTGTATTATTGGCATCTTCTAAATTAGTGATTGAGGAAAATAGAAAGATAATGAATGATATATTTATATGTTATTTGCTATAAAAATGTAGACTTCCCTTCTTCCAAAAAATTCACTACAGTAGTAATTGACCTCCAAACTTCTAATTAACTCTATATAGTATTTGCCAAAATTACAACAAGCAATTTACAGTAAATATGTTTCAATGTAGGAACATGCCATTTTCATCCAAAGGTAATGCATTTTTGCTGCAACCATTAGGTAGGTAAAAATATGACAAGCTATTACAGTACTTATAGATGTCAACGCTCTCTCGCTCTCTATCTATAACTCTATCTCTCTCTCTCTCACACACACACACGGGAAACGATTTTGAGGAATATATGAGAATAGCACAAATGTACTTACAGTACAGTAAACAGCCAAATGAGAGCAATATTTGTACAGTATATTGTACTGTATATACTGTAGCCTACACACAGTAATAGAATTGCAGGTGTGTATGCACATGTATCCGCACATGCACTCTCATTTAACTTATGACTTACTGGTCCAATATTTATAGTTATGTTCACATACTCATTTCAGACTTTTTTTTGCAATTTCAAGGATCGTTTACCCAGCGACCACAAGAACATCACTTTTACATTACGCACAGCTTGTGCCTGTGTGTGTGTATGTGTGTGTGTTGCGTGCATGAGTAAACACAGTACATAAATATGGGTGCTGTTCTTACATATAGAAACTCAGCAAAACTAGAAAGTGTTTGCCTGAAGGAAGTGTGTGTGTGTGTGTGCATGTGTGCGTGCGTGCGTGCATATGTACACACACTACAGGGGAGTTTATAGGTCACAAAGATGCATATGTGCTTACAAGTGTGTAGCTGCGTCTGTGTGAGGGAGTTCAAGGCGCAGAAACGATCTAATTTAGGCGCGCCGTGGTTACTGCTGGTTGCTATGGCGAGAGGTTACTCCGTGCACCGTGGAGGTCAGCGTTCATTCTCCGCACAGTTTCCTACAAGTGCTCTTTATTCTCTCGCAGCTCTCCGCATGCATACAGGAGACCTCCAATGTCACACGCATGCACGCACGCACTAACGCCTGGTCGACGAGAGAGAGAGAGAGAGAGAGAGAGAAGGAGAGAGAGAGAGAGAGAGAGAGAGAGAGAGAGAGAGAGAGAGAGCATGTCTGCTCCCC
>JAODUH010001669.1:0-12624 GCA_027564835.1 Typhlichthys subterraneus | reverse complement strand
TAAAGAGGCTACAACCGGCTAATATGGGGCTGGGGGAATTTGTGCTTAGATAGCGCACACGCCCTAGATCAGACATCGATGGGCTAGCTAGCCTCATGAAAAAAATCAAATGTAAACATTGCGGTTTGCGGTACCGGCGGTTGCTTTCCACGGCCTGCAGTTGGGTTAGCAACACCACGGTATTCCAATTTTGCAGTTATCGTGACAGCCCTACGTGCTCCTAAATTAAAACATTTAGGAGTGCAGACAAAAAATTAAGTGTACAGCCGAAAATACGGGAGCAAAGTCGAAAAAACAAGCATAACCGTTATGTTAATCTCTATAGTATTATGTCTGAATAGCTTGGTTTTTGACAAAGGAGAGATGATTAGACCTACATTATCAGGACTGACCTATCATAAAATATCTGCTGAAGTAGATTTGCTTGTGACATGGTCACATACGGTATATTGTATTTTTTCCACACTTTTTCCCCCATTCATGTATACACGTCTCCATATTTAATGTGGAGGTATTCAAGGTAGAGAAGGACAACCAGCATAACTAGGCTAGAATATAGAAATTTGAGCAAACCCAATTTTAAATGGAATATATCTTTAAAAGTTAGGCTATACAGATATATTCTTATAACTTCTTATTTAGATTAATTGCCATATGAAACTATGTATAATTTTTCTGTACTATAGAGATGGTAATATTGTGACTGCGTACAATGTAGCTTCACGTGAGAGTACGGTAAACACAGGTCTTTATCATAATTGCACAAACGCGCAGCACAATTTTAAAGCTGGCTGGCGGCGTGATTGCACATCCAACTAACCATACGAGCATGTAGCGTTCGCCGGCATTTTTTCCACCAGTTTTGCTAGTGTCTTGCCTGTTAGCTTTAGCTAGCTGTGATGTCATGGTAGCTAAAGCTACATGCGCATGGATGGAGTGTAGTTATGGTAACAATAAACTACACTTTTTATTACGCACTCACCCTGTTTGGAGTATCCAGTGCACGCTGCACGATAGTCCTTGTGCACTGGGATTTCATAACAATACGCAACTGAGCATATTTGAGCTGCTAACATAGTGGCTAGAAGTCACTCGCACAAAGTGGGCCTAAATATTTTTTCATGTTTGCACACCAATATTTTTAGTCGCATTTGCGAGTGAAATGGTCGCACTGTAAGAACCCTGCGAGCTGACTGCTGCGCCCATCATTCAGTGACAAATGTATAGTTTATCAAAATACTGGAAATTAGTTTAAAAGTCATATCACCATTATCGAAAAAGTTTATATCGAGATATATATTGATATTTAATTATTGCTCAGCCCTAGTTGCAAACATTCACGTGTGTATGCTGTGGTTTTACTGCAATGCATTTTAACCAACGCTTTTTCGCCTCACGCTTGCCGATACCTCCGGAGCACCGACCGGGATCCCGGAGAATGTTTACCTGCCCTAGGAGCATTCTTGTGCCAAGGAGGTCCCGGTGGTACTTCCTCGGAGCCCACTCACTGGTATTGGTATCGAATACTAGATTTATGGTATTTAATAGAAAGACAGCAGACCGGCAAAACAAAAAATCTAATGACAACAGCAGAAGAGCTTGTCCCTCGAAAGGGATCATCGTCTGTTGTTTGGAAGTATTTTGGATTTAGGGCAAGTGATGTTAAGAAGCAGGAACAAAGAGTGCTTTCAAATTGTGTCTGCGCCACTGTTACGGTTTAAGTGGTGACCATGATATTTCCAGATGTGGCGTAGGCATGGCATGTGGATCTATGGCCCATAATGATTGTGTAGCTGACTGTGTCGATGCCTGTTCGAAACACCGCAAAGGTCCATAAATGTTCATGTTGTCATTCGTATTTGTCTCATGATCGTGTTTAATGTTTGTACCACTGTAATCGTATTCTTTGATGGCATATTTATTTTTAGTTGGCCTATATTTTACGTACAATTTGTATTTTGCTTCACTGATGCACTTTAAGGACTAGTCTTATTTTGAAGCCAATATTTGTAATTAGCAGGAATGTAGCACAAGATAGAAGTGATTTACGTGGTCTGTTTATAATATGAGTGCAATAAAAATACATTGTTCATAAAATCAATGAATAATTGTGATTAGCATTTTGGCCATAATCGTGCAGACCTAGGTGAGCATTTCCCTTTATTTATGCCTACTCCACCTTCCAATTGTAGGCATTTCAGTCTGTATTATTTCAGAACTACCGTATTCCAGAAATTGTATTATATGAAGGAGGAAGCTATCTGGGAAACTGTAGAACACCTACAAGATGTAGATAGATTAACAGTAGGTGTTAGAAAGACCCACCTTGTAAATTGTCTGTCACACATTATAAGTCTGTTCTGCTCTGATAAATGCTTATGTGATGTCACCGGAGCTGCAGTACTTCGGCGCCAGAGATGTGAAGTTTAGATTCGATTTCCATGGTTACAATTGAGGACAGCAGCGTTTTTCTCAGTAGATATTACTTGTTTATTGTGGTTAATTGATTATTACTGTGCCTGGGATTGTCACAATTTTAAAATAGGTGTCCCGTGTCTGGGTCCCAACAAATAGGCCTATAAGTAAAACATGCGTTCCCCCATTTCCGATGTGCTTGATTGAACAGGATTTAAAAAAATTATAGTAATAAAAATAAAAAATAAATTAAAAAAAAATACCAGGAAAAATTACATTGGTTAGAGGTTCTGAACTTTGGTTATGATTACCTTTCGGTTAATTGTCCAGCCCTAACTCGAAGATGGTAAAATTGTATTTTTTGCCAGCCCTACTAAAATCTGTGATCAACAGATTTTCTTTACTGGTGATGCTCTGCCAGGCCTGTTATAGCTACAACCATGAGCTGGCTCATGAGATTTTCTATCTCATCGTCCACTTTCATTCACTTCACCTTTTAAATGTAATTTCTTTGTTCTTTAGAGATACACTTCGATTTTATACTCTTCTCTTTAGACACATCTAAGTCTACAACCATTATAATGTTCTCTTAAAACATTGAATGAAATGAAATAAAATGTCCATTGTTCAGGAGTTTACGTTTGTGTCGGGCATTCACTACAATAGTCTTTTGTGGTTTACGTTTGTTTGCTAAAACTGATTTTACCACACCCAATCTGTTTTGCCAATCTACAGTTAATGTCAATTTTGCGTCGGACTACTTCTCATAACAGACGCTTATTTTCTTATTTTGAACATTATCCGTTTAATCACATACTTGAATTATGAATGCATATACTCACTGGGAGACAACGGTGGGGCAGAAAGGAGCTCATCTTCACCATTGAGATGTTTCTGAAAGTCCTCCAGAGTCATCCAGTCAAGGTTAAGGTCCATTCCAAGACTTAAAGTTGCAGGGCCCTTGTCTGTCGGAAGAGTACATTTTGAAGAGATATTGTCAGCTAAACCATTTTCTTCTAAACCGAAATACAATTATATAGTCTTTCCCATGTAGAAAGTTGTTAAAGCTTGCAATACAATTTAAGGATATTAAGTAGGGCTGTGCGATATGTCGATATACATCATATGACGATAGAGCATAATATGTAATGATAGATGTTTTTCTATCATTTATATCGTTGAGATGAAAATCACACTTTACTGCAATAATTTTCCTCGGCTTTTTAGTCGGCTTTTTACTGGCAAAGCTTTTTATGCACTTAGTAACATGGGTTAAATGCAGAGGATTAATAATTCTGCCCTTTAATACATTCCCTCTGTAGACTAGACTTATTTAATATATTTTTAATCTTATTTTTTATATATTTTTTCTGGCCACTAGATGTCACACATACCAGCTTCTCAGCTAAACATATCCCTGTGCCACACACTATGCTTTGCTAACTTTGCCAGCTCGCTACCTTATGTAAACAAAGAAGAGATGTGATCGGATTATTCCATTATATCTGTACATATAAACAGTAGTTGTTTGCTGCCTTAATCATGGCAGCAAATTGGACACCTTTTTATATTCATAATTTGGAATAGGCCTACTAAAGAGAAGAACAAGCTTAATTGCTATGAGTTACACAATGCAAACAGGAGAAGCACAACGAGATGGCACAAGAGACAGTGACTTGGCACTGAATTCAAAATAAACCGGACGGCATTTTCGGACAGTTTACATTCCTTGGTGGACATCATGGATATTGTATTATTGATGCACAATATACTGCTGCAACATCGACTGTAGGCCTACTATAGCAGCTTTCCATGTGTGTGGATGTGCGAGTAGTATAGACGGGAAGGAAATAGACGTTGCCATATTCCCCGCAAGCTCAATATCGTAGTGACTATGGTTAATTTGCCAGATAAACTAAATTATCATGCATTGTATACATTGCTTGGTGTTGGGTTTTTATAAACTACAGGCTCAGTGGTTCTAATCTAGTGTAATTGTGAAATTAATAATTTGTTTTACATTAGGAGAGCTCAACAGGCTGCATGTGCAGCGGGTTGGGATTGAGTGTGTGCAGACCGCGGTTCTGTCTTCCAGAACCACTACACGAAACCGTGGACGTTGATATCGTGGTTTCGGTCTCGGCTTCAGAACCATTAGTTGAAACTGTAGGCTAGTATTAAAATCTGCATATTTCTCCAATCATACAATAGCCACCGACATACATCTTTATTTAGTTTAATTTGTTGATATTGCACTTACTCTAGGGCACAGGTCTATATCCTACAGTATGGAATATAGTTTTAATAAACTAAACTGTTAACGTAATAGTCCATCATACTAAAAATAAGCGAGATTAGAGGTTTAGTCCAAATCGCCCAGCCCTAATTAGAGTATTTGTTTTTTTCACATTATGCATGCATGCATGGTTTCCCAATAATCCCTACTGTCCCTGCATAAACCCACATGTTAATGTCATTGCCTGCTGTACATTGTAAACACAATCTATTGCAATTGTCTCTGTCTGTAAGAAGAGAGTGGGGCTATTCATTCAACACACACTCTTATTGGCTAATATATGTTTTTGGACAGCTCTGATTGGATCAATTGACTTGTCAGTCAAAGAGTCCATATTGAGAGCATGGCTATGTTTATATGTGTGCTCACTGAAGCTATGAATGGAAGCTTACATCTGCCGGCTAATGCAACAGCAGGCCGTGCAGTATCTATTAATGCAATGTGTTTTGGACTAAATATTTTACTAGATTGTCTGGACCCTTGTGAATGTAACAAGATAGTATTTGATTGTTTTCTATCGGTGGACTATGCGTACTGTTATTGGTGGTCTAGTGGACTACTACTGACTTTATAGATGAGTAGTTTACTCAAAGTTAAAAGCGTTACTTGCACTTGCAGTTATTGAAAACCCACAAACGGTTCTGCAGCCCGCTTTTATATTTAACAGGTTATGAAACATTAATTATAGTTAATGGTGTTTTTGAGAACTCAAATAATATATGTTGTATAGTTTTCCCGGTGCAGACATAGGTGCTACTGCTGCACCGGGTAAAGTAAACGCCATGGTCATGTTATGCGGTCTATGGGTTATGGTTGCGTTAGTACAGTGATCATCAATTACAGCAAAATGCTGTAGAGACTACATAAGGTTTATTTCAGCTCAGTTTAACAGATTCTGTTGCGTTATGCTTCAAAGAGGCCGGGGCTGCCCCTGTCCACATACACCCATCGTGTGCACAAGGTTGGAAGGGAAGGGGGGGTCATTGGATGAAAAGTATTTCTTCATTGAATTTACAGAACATGTCCTATATTATGGGATGTGCACGATTAGTCAGTTAAACGCTGCTACCATCGCTAGTCGGCACCATAAAAACTAGTTGGTTAAACATATTTTACGTGTGTTAAATACCTACCTAATCAAACTAATCTGGATTCACAACTCATCTGCTTCGATTTGACCACACAGGACAACTACTTTTACATTTAATATTGTTAAATAGAAAAAAAAAATTGTAACCAATTTGAACAGTTTTCTGAGTGTTTTGCTATATTTAGACTAGCCCAAGTTTAAATTTTCATTCAGAAGACAGGGAAATTAGTCACTAGGAACATCCCTAATCGTGATATATTACTTTAGATTTTGGTCATATAGCACAGTCCTAATAATTAGAATGTGTATTATTTTGCTATGTGCCTTTCAGTTGTGTTTTATAATGTAAATAGAGAGTACTAATCCTGCAACACCAGTGGGAACATACCAGATTTGTCTGTGGCCTCCATTAGTTCCTGTTGATCCAGATTGTCATCACAAGCGATGAAGAGTCTGGGCTCACTGTCTTCCCTTCTCTTGACCCTTTTGTCATCCACAGGGGTCCTTCTCCCCCAGCTGGGGCGCTGGAGGTCCTCTGGTCTCTCCTTGCGCTCACGGGAGTCCTCCCCATACCTCGGCTTTGGTGTGAGGTCTTCTCCCTCTTTCTCGTCATCATCAAGGCTGAAGCCGTAACTCTGGCTAGGTCTGGAGGCTGAAGGAGGACAAGAAAAAGGAGTCTTAATCTTAGGCCCTTTCCTGTACCTTTCAAGTTTCTGAAAGATTTACCATGGAAATTTGGACTGATGTATGAAGATTTATCATGTTACGTGATGTTTAAAGATTATTTTCAGTTGAAAAAGATGCCTTCAATTGTAGTATATTTTCTATCATCTCCCTTTTTTTAATGTAAAAAAGCAATCAGACTTGATTACTGAATATTCTCTACTGAATAAAATATATTCTGATGTATGCAATTTATCTTATCTTACTGTCTGGCAGCTTGGTCTTCTCTGACTTGTCAGCCTCTGGTTTGGAAGCAGAAGTCTCTTTGGATGGCTTCACTTTCTTCTCAATCTTTCCTATAAGCTGCTGTTGGGGTAAGCGGTTACAAAATGTCAACATTGCCATTCCTGTGAGATCACAGTCATCTAAAAGATCTGACATTACTGATGGTTAGAAAGCAAGGACATCTACATTTTATATACCTGCTATGATATGAAGGATTTATTGTTTATTCAAGTGTAAACTTAGATTTCAGATTTGTCTCAGGTGCAATAAATTATCTTAAGCAATACACTCTTAATAAGCTATTAATTTGGACCTTTTACCTTCTAGACAGCTAAATATCTATTGAAAGATATGGCTTCTGTAATGCAACTAACATAGCAGATTAGGCCTAATAAATTACAAAATGTATTTTAGACACTAGTGAAATAAGTTTACATTTCAGTTGTGAGTATTACATTAATTAGAGACTACACAAACTTGAATATTTGAAAAATAATAAACTACTGATGTTGCAGTTTAAAACTCTAACATCAGCAGGGCATTAAAACAGTTTTAACTGATGTTGCACGCATATTCACAGATAATCATAATAAATGTTAAGTATAATGTTAAGTAATGGCTAAGTCAAACTGAAGCTCAATATAGCAGCATAGTGCTAGCTAGGCCTTTACTGTAGCACTGCTTGTGGTCATGCAAAAGACACATGCCACATCATCAGAAATGTGTTGATAACGTCATGCACAACAACGACCTGCAACATTTTGCAGGCAGGAATTTGAACACGACAATTTGCTCTGGCCAAGGTTTGTGATGATCCTTCTTATAAGCGGGTGAACATCTGCACTGAACAGTTAGATGAGATGAGATTAACATTGTTTTTTTTTATCATCAATTGGAACAGAACATTTCTCTAAACACAAGCAGCACAAGGTACGGTTGTGTTGCTGGTTGCACATCCCTGGCCAAAATCAATACTAAACAGACTTATTAATGAAGCCATCAATAGGAAGAAAAACCTTTACAAAACAGTGGTACACGGTCAAGTGGTACCTTTGCTGACTTGCTGCTGGCGTCTGCACCGGTGGCCTGGTGCACGGTCTGCCTGCGAGGGACGCGGTCTTTGGCCTCGCAGTTCAGCAGGAATTTCTCAAACAGGTTGGTGGAGCCGGCGGCATCCTTCTGCAGCGCCGCCGCTGCTTCGTCCCTGGCCAGATCCTCCTCTTTGGCCTTGGCGCTGCCCCCAGCTGCCGAGAAGGAGGAGGAGGAGGAGGAGGAGGCAGAGGAGGAGGGGGCTTTGGGGGGCGGTGGCGCGCTGCCCTCGGGCCCTCTGCTCTTGCTCTTCTTGTGCAGGGTGGAGCTGTCGCTGGAGTCGGAGGAGTGGGGCGCGGCGTCCTCCTTGGGCCGCGATGGCAGACCCTTTGCCTTGTCCTTCAGGTAGTGTGCGGCGGGGTCGGATTTCTTGCTCCTGCGGTCCAGCTCTGAGGAGCCCTGTGGCTTCAGCTCAGACTTGCCCTTCTTCTGCCTGGACTTGTCATCCGACCGGGCCCTCTCCTTGGCATCGTCCGCCTGGGACTCCGAAGGCTCGTCGCTCAGGTCCGACTCCAGCGGGGCTGCCGCCTCGTCTTCCGAGGAGTCCAGCTTGCGCTCTCTCTTGCCCTTCTTCTTCTTGCTCTCCTCGCCCTTATCTCTGCGGTGCCTTGCCGGGTCTTTGCTCTTGTCCTTCTTGTGTTTCTTCTGGGGCGCGGCTGATTGCTCGTCATTGTCTGAGTCCACCGCTCGCTTTTTTGAGTCTGGCTTCTGCTCCCGGATAGCCGGGGGCGGGGTCTGGACTCTGTCCTCTTCATCGTCCGTCTCTGGCGCAGGCAGGGGCTTCATTAGCTCATCCCGTCGTTTGTCTTTCTTCTTTTTCCTCTTCTCCTTTGAAGGAGGCTCCTCTTCTCGCTCCCTGTTCTTCTTCTTCTTCTTCTTCTTGACAGGCACCTCCACTGGCCGCTCTTTGTCACTCTCACTCTCAGAGTCTGCATCAAACACGTCGCTCTTTGTAGGCAGTTTCTTCAAGTGGAAAGGAAAACATGGAAGCGTGTTCACAAAATGCAGCTCGACGACATTTATTGTTAGATGTGTGAGATTATATACATTTCCAAAAAAGTTAATGTCGGAACTCAAATGACTAGAATCTCAAGAAAATGTAATTGTAACATGAGTCAAAGACAAGTGTCTTAATCCCCACATGTAAAACAATCTGTCATATTATTTACATATATTGTTGCAATGGCTTAATACTATCTTAACCATTTAAGATGTATTTACCAATGTCTTCTTGACTTCCGCCTCTTTCTTAGCCTTTGCTTCTACAATGTTCTTTTTAAAAGCCAGCAGAACCTCTCGACAGTCCTCCAAGTGGGCCTCTGGCTCCCAAGTGTCATCATCAGAGCAGTAGTTCTTCCAGCGGACTCTGTAAAGCACTTCTCCCTTAGAGCAATGTGCAAACAAGACAAAAGGGTCATGACCTTCTTCAAGAAGTGTCACACAGTAAATCACATTTTGGGCAGGAGAACTCGTGTTCTCAGAGTGTTACCCCAAAATACATTTTTTAAGAAAAAACAAACACAAAACACTTGAATGTTGGAATACTTTTGGGGCAACTTCATTATTGTATCTTGTTTCAGGGGCCAGCACAGTTGTAAGACAAAACAACATTAACTGAGTATCACTGGGGCTTTGCCTGGTGTGATTAGATTATGTAACAGGTAGGCCTATCACGATAATTAGTATATACTTATCATGCAATATATGGACATAACCTCAAATTCTCACACGTCAATAAAATTTATATTCCCTGAAAATGTTGTGCTGCTAACGTGATCTCATCTGCCTGCTTGCAGGCAGCGCTCCAAACAAAGCAGGTGAAAGAAGTGTTCCTCTAGGTTTTAACAGGTGTTTTTCCTAATTAAGATGACTGCATAATTACAGCCAACTACGTTAGGGAGAATAAATGCTAAAATTTGCCATTTGTTTGTATCACTTCAGTTTATTTTTAACACTTAGCCAAGTAATGAAATTGGCTAAACCAATAATAACAAATTGATGTGATGCCACATTATAGCAGAACATTGTTTACCTGATTCTGACAATATCGTTTATCGCAATTATTTCTGGGACAATATATCTCCAAACAGAAATAGTTATCGTGGCAGGCCTAGTAACAGGATTATTTCATTACAGCCTACAGACAATATGCCTTTAAAAAGTATCAGGTTACTCTTTCAACCCATATCCAAAGATATTAAATAGAAACATAATCACATTTAATGAGAAAACAAATGCATCCAAGATAGTGTGCTTATTTTGAATGTCTGTGGAACTGTTACAAGTTTTTACAAATAAATAATGGACTGTTTTCATAAGCACACCATATAGGCAAAAAAAAAGGACAATTGAAAAACTCCTGTTTTAATAGGGGTTTTGTCTATCCAACACCTCATAATACATCACCTGCGCAGCAGCTATATGTCTGAAGGTGTATAGATTGCCTTGCACTGCAATGTGCACATTGCAATGCAATTGATGTTCACACTGTACTTGATACCTTTACGTATTGAGATTTTCCACAACTTGTACAATATTGTTCTCTCCACCACTGTTAATGACACTCTCAATGTCACATGTGTACATTACCTTGAGTTACAGTTTCTGCAGCCCTGATATTGGTAGTTATATAAGAAATCACGGCAACAACGGTAAATAAAACATGACGTCATCTGTGTAGTTAGTCAATGTTAGTAGACTTAAATGGCACAATTTAAGTTAACGACACGGAACTTATATATATGGCAATAGCCCCACACTCAACCAATGAGAATTGTAATGTATATTATGTTAAATTGTAATCTCATAACTGACATTTGAGAAATGGTGGGGCATTACGTAGTTCGAACATAGTCGTAATAATAATATATGATGCGCAATATATCTGGATGACAATAACAGGTTAATCGGTCAGGAGGTGTATGATCAGCCACAATGCTGTCGTATTTTTTTTTTTACATTGTGCAACACCAAGGCGTTCACTACCCCTTAATTATGCATGGCGAGATGAGTGTAGATAAATATGTATTGCAGTCTTGGACAAAGGGGGCTACGTTACTAATGGGAATATTTGCTTGCAGCTCATCCGTCCTTGGCCTCCGCAGGGAAGCAGCGAGCGGACATCATGGGAAAAGTTGTACAGGCGTAACCGTATGCATGCTACTGCTTGGTACCGTACCAATATACAGAGCGGCCAATCACAGGACGCCAATAAAACAATCGATTCGTAAAATGTGATGTTCTGTACTAAAATGGATTTACACTTGAGCTGCGTAGTCGCATCGTGAGAATGCCAGTTAAAGATACACCAGACTAGCTAGCTCGTTCAAATTAGCAAGAGAGCTAGCTGTGCAACTAAATTGGTTAGCTTTACCTCTTCCACTCGCATGTCAATAATCCTTTCCACTTCGTACACATCCTCTTCATCGTCTTGTTCACTGTCCTGGGGCTCGACCCTCTCGGATTCAGCCGCCATGGCTGAATTTCAGTGGCTGAATTGCTGCGGCTTCTGCACTCGCTAAGGCCGCGTTACCTACTACTAGCAATAGCACCCTAGCGAAGCTGGCAGTGTCTAGTGCTGCCCGCTGCAGCTTCAGACTGAGCCGTTGCCGCCAGACCAATCACAGGGTGCATGCTTAGCAAACAAAACACGGACAGGACAGAGGCACACCACGCTCGTTCCTGACAAACGATGGACTATTTTTAAGACCATTAAAATACAATGTATCTGATATTTCACGAACATTAAATTAACAAGCTATCACCTTGTCCTTTACCCTCTTCTGTTGAATTACTAAATACGAATTATTCCGTTGTATGGGTACTTCCAGTTTCAGAGAACGATTATCCATAAATTATATCTTGTCCATGATTTATTTAAGCATATGCACGGCAACAAAAACAAAACACATATAATAATAATAATAACAATAATGCTACACTAAACATTATTGTATATAAAACATATTGTGGATTGCAAACACAAACATAAAAAACTAGCAGTTACATTATCATCCAAATGATGGTGGCAACTAGAATTTAAATTTCCAGATTTATTGTATGTTAGGGGGACTGTGTATATGAGTGCTTAAAAATGCATCTTATAACAATGTGCTTAAACACCAAAGATAACTCTGAGGTCTGCCAAGGAGAGCTTGGTGAATGAACTTCCTGTTCCTGACAGAACCTTCTGGGCCAGTTCTTTCTTCTTCTCTTGCAGGGTAGAGATCTTGTCCTCCACTGTACCCTCACACACAAACCTGGAATGAAATAATCAAATATCCATCCATCCATTGTTAAAGATAAATAAACACCCCTGTTAAAACCTTCAACATTAATATTTGAGATTTGATTTTGCATTGGTTAACCATAATCTGTGTTTCAATCCACTATTTGTATCGCTTCTTCATCTACCACCGCTGCTGCCATGGTTAGAAATATGTATTATAAACAAATGCTCGACTTCAACGTCATGACACGTTGCCACCACAACAGTTGCTGATTCAGTCAGAGTGGCTAAGTGAACCTTCATTCCAACAGGGTTTACAGACTTAATCTCACCAAAAATGTATCTCACAAAAGATGGGCAGAGCCAGGCTACAATATTGGACCATTAATATGATACTTTCTCAACATTTATCAAGAGTTTACCAATATAGGGAAATATTGTGTGACATTAAAATATTTTTAATACATGTTTGTTTTGTATTTTAGATGCCCGTACCACCTCAACTGGCTCCTTTCGACGCAAAGGAGCAGCGGCTCTACTCCGAGTTCCTCACGGATA
>JAODUH010001668.1:0-12624 GCA_027564835.1 Typhlichthys subterraneus | reverse complement strand
TGTGTGTGTGTGTGTGTGTGTGTGTGTGTGTGTGTGTATATATATATATATATATTATATTATATTTTGTGCATCTAAATAATTACATCAGGGCTTTGCCAAGTTTAATAAAATAGTCTTATATAAGGCATTCAATAATGGCTATCTGATTTTATGTTTATGCTGGTACATTAAACAGTGTACTGTACATGCAGCATTGAAGAGCCATCGTTACATTGCATTTATTAACGGCAACGGTTTTTGAAAATAACAACACAAAACCTTCAACAGAACTATACTTTATTTACGCAGAGAAACACTTTTTGTCATTAAGACTTACATTTTATTTGAGCCCACAGACCCAAATAGTCAATTTTGTATAGATTCGGTCTATAAAAAGCAATATTTCCCATTCAATGTGTATTTACAATATATTGTACTTCCGCAGCTTATCACAATATTTCTCCTTAACATTGCAAAAACAATACAGACAATGTGAATCATATTTCAGAATGCAAGACCATACTATTTCATAAAGTTTACTATAGCACATTTATCATTAGAAACGTTTAGTAGTGTGAAATGTTTCGTATGTGTACCTGAGTATCTGTAAACTGTACAGTCATGTTGTGAACCCTAAACCCTAAGACTTGCCGGCACATGCTTTTTGTGGCCCAACATATATGGAACGTTTTCTTATACAGTAGTGTACTGTTTATTAAGAAATAAAGTGAGGTGAAGACTCGAAGGGCATTATATTTGCAGTAACATCTCTAATAATATATATTATAAGAAGGGCATTCTTTAATAAAGGAAAAACTCAAGGGGTTTACAATATTATTAACATGATTGATTTCACACACACACACACACACACACACACATTCACAATCCCCTGGTTTAGCCAAACAAGCAATTGTCTCAGCCCCATTCTTGGCTAAATATTGAAACAATTTGTTTTAATATTGGATTTTACATTTACAGAGGCTCATGGAAAAAGCTACAGATTAATTTGTAAGTGACAGTGTGGGAAATGGTTTTAGACATAAATGTAATTAAACTGCGATTAGCACATTACAATATCACCATAAATATCCACAATTTTACACACCTGTACATACAGGGTTATTCACTAAATCAACTGTCACCATAATGCATTTTAAGTGCATCCTTATGTTTAACATTTAAGTAGAGTGAATCCTTTGTCCTCCACATTAGTCTTTGCATGACAACCCGTTTGTAACAAGTGATTATGTTTGAATAAGCCACTAAACAATAACTTTATATCAAAGTTATTAGGCCACATATATTCAAAAATATTGACATTAATACTAATATAGCATAAACCAGAGAGGAAATAGCTGCACTTAACCAAGGTGCACAGGTCACAACACAACAAAAATAACTCAATTTCATTACTCTTAAGTTTATATTTAAAGTTAAACTCATTCTTGTATGTATGTGTATATACATACACATACAAATACACACTGTACACACACACATTTTTAGCTATGTACAGAAAGGACTATGCTTACTGCTGCACACAGGGTATCTGTGCACATTCATGTACTGTAGCATGTAAATGTCCCTGTAAATAAACTACTGTACCAAGTAAGAATTCGTACATACCAATGGGCTACTCCCAATGACACACAGTGTCACAAACATTTTGGCATTGAGTTCTTCCCTGTACATAAATAAAACTATTTTCAATACTATACATTTTTTTTTTTTTTACAATCAAGTTATAGATACAATTTGTATCAACAAGCAAAAGTCAATTCTAGACATTTGTGACTTCTTGTTTGCGGCACTTGAAAAGGTTAAGTAGTTATTCCAACTTTTGCTTAAGGGAACAAGGTAGAATTAGGATTTTCTTTTTACCTGTGATTGCAAGGTGGGTTTTTGTCTTAGTAGTCTAATGCCCAGGTTAATGTATTATACTTGTATTACTATTTTAAGATTAAACACAACTTTGACAAAACAAAAGGGGCAACCAAAAAAGCTTTAGTTGTGTAATAATAAAAAGAACATGAGATTTTCATTTTATATAAAATCCCATGGAATTATCACAAAAAAAATTCTAACAATGCATATAAATATTTAGCCTTAAATTTGGTCCCCTTTGCAAACAATGTAAATTAAATTGCATACATGTAATCTCATTTTTTAGGGTCGACACCAAGCTTGACTATTCTTGAATAAAAGTTCCAGATCCTAAAAAGAACCCAGGTTCATGTTGGGAAATCCACCTCCAACCACAACTGTTACCTTGGTGTACTTCCACATAGGAATCTACAATTTGACAAGATCCAGGAAAATAAATATTTAGGATGGCACGCAAACGTTAAGTCAAATGTCAGAAGCAACCTAGACAGCAGCCTTTGCGATCTGATTGTTTCACAGGAAGAAACATTTTTAGGCAGTTTGTTTCACCTTCTCATGAAGAGACAGGGGTCTAACACGGCCTCGTCTTTCGTTCATGAAAAAAAAAAAAAAATTAATCAAAGCCCATTATTCATTTGGGTAAACAACATTAAAAATATTTCATCATTGCATGTGTTAATTTACCATCTGAGTGCCACCAATGAGACCAGCTAAGGCTTAAATAATAAGCCATATTAAATAGTAATACCATTTAGTTTACAAACATAATTGAAGCACAAATCATATTCTAAATACCTCTTCCAAGTGTCAAGAATAAATGTTTCATATTATTATTATTTTTTTTTCCAATGCCATAGAGTGCACCCTCAGAAGCCCCACACACTGAAGACACATTGCCAAGGCTAGGATAGTGTTTTGTTTTGTGGCATGCACCACTTTGTTTGTTCCCATTTACGGTCAAGGGTGTATAGAAACACCAGATTATTTTTTTCAGCAAGCACACAGAACGGGCATCTATAGCTGCCCGTCAAATCTGCTGAATTTGACTGTATTAGTACCATCGCTGACTTTACCTTTAAAGTCATATAGATGATCTTTATAGTCTGATAAATGAAATGTCTTTGTGGAGCATTTATAATAAACACAATATTTCTTGAGTCAGCAGAATGGGTGGTGGCTGATGGTGTAAGATGTGTCCAGTCTTTCTGTTAAATAATGTTAAAGCTACATTATGCAAAGCTAATGCTCCCTCCCCTCATCCTGTTCTCTATAACTCTACTATCTGTGTACAGACAACCAGCCTCCTCCATGTTTATCTTTTGTGTTGAGTTAGATATGAGCTTCATGAGAAACTTGAAACAAAGCAGAGTACCTCTGCTTTGTTTTTATACTGATCAATGAGATTCAAAGTAGCTTGAGTGCTTCTGTGGAAATTCATAGCAAAACATATTGCATTGCTTTAAGATATTAGAAAAGCCTGAAAATTAGGTGGTACTCTGTTAACCTGGCATTAAGACAGACTTTACAAGGTGCAACATCCATGCTGATGCAACATAATGGTTGCCTGTTCCAGTCTTCATGCAAAATGTAAGAAAAAAATAAAACAACAAAAAAAGTCATGCTAAATATTTATAGCCATTCCAATTGTAATTTTTATAGCACTTTTACATGCAATGGTCAGCACATGCTAGTTAGGACAGGGATACATTAGTAAGTCAGTTATTTGAGTCTGAGGACATGCTTTTAATTCTGCCATCTATGGAAATATGGCTTGGCGGTTGTTGATCAGTTTAAGACAACTGCACCAAGTTGTGGATCAACAAAATATGCCACT
Organism: Typhlichthys subterraneus; assembly: GCA_027564835.1. Lineage (NCBI taxonomy): Eukaryota > Metazoa > Chordata > Actinopteri > Percopsiformes > Amblyopsidae > Typhlichthys > Typhlichthys subterraneus. The sequence goes on along the minus strand of JAODUH010001668.1, from coordinate 8,921 downwards.
GCTAAATTGTACGCATAGGTTTTTATTTTGCTGCCTTAAAGGTGGCGTACGTTGCCGGAGCAAGACTATTGATATCTGAACTCAAACAATTTAAACAAATACACCTCTACCTTCAGTGCTCCATCAGAAGCTCAGCCACCTTTAAATATTGTCAACATTTGTTTCTTTAAAAAAAAAAAAAAGGCATCATTAGAGTGTTTGAATGCCACCATTTCTAGATACTCCACACTATCGTCTATTCATTGTGCTACAATGTCAACCATTTGAAAAATGACCAGACATACTCTGCTACAATTCTCAATTTGGATCAAGAACAATACAGCATGCAATAGCAACATACTGCATATATTATGCCAATCAAACAATATATTTGGACAGAGGTGCTGCAAGAAGGCACTAACTAAAACCTGTCTTTTTTTTGACATGTCAAAAATCTAAAATTTAGGAAATCTCTAACATCCCAATTAAAAAATAAATATAACAAAAAACGTATAAAGAAGAAAAGGACAAGAACATTGTATCTACATAAGCACAATGGTTCCTCAACCAATGGTAGCAAACTCCATCATGGATTATTTTCTAGAAAACTTGAATGGGCGCACCCAATGTATTCAGATAAAGTTGCACCTAGTGAAGCCATCCTAATGACCTAATATCAAGGAATCTCAAGGCGCATAACAATAATGTACAATAAAACCAAATGCCCAATGTCAATTTAGAAAATCCCAAATACCACCTTTTAAAATCTACAAGTCAACTATTCTGTACAGTACACCAAAATACATTTTGAACACTAATATTAGTATATAATCCAATAAATCTGCTAAAACAATGTCAGAATATTGACACTGGATACATTCTTTTCTTTTTTTTGGCATTCTTTAGCAGCTCATACAAGTCTTTGAAATGATGGCTTTTTGTGGATTGTATCAACATATGTGGGCACCTGTGTACAAGTCAAATCTATTTTTGGCTTGCTATGTGCACCCTCATATTCTACCAAAATATTAGCTTTGTTAAGTGAAAGTGAGAAAATATATCTCTGTAGTTACTGAGATAGTGCTTTACATTTCAAATGAGTAGGCTCCAGTGACATATTCTCATAAAACTCATTAGACAATGAATAAAGCATGAGGTTATTCAGATATAAGGCCATTAATAGTTAAGAGTTCATGCTATGAGGTATATACACTTTACCTCCTGACACAAACAAAAACATTTACTAAATTAATATGGGAAAGGAATACCACAAAATGTCACAAAAGTGTTATTTACAGCAGTGGTAAACTTATATGCAATAGCTATAAACTGTACCACTAACACTTTAGATGTGATACATCAACACATTCACAATACCTGAACAATAACTTAATAGCAGCTACAATGATGAATTATGACTATATTCGTATCAGTTTTCAAATGGTGAAATGTGTTGTCACCATGGGGTTAGCTTCATTGTGCTGTTTCAGGTTCAGAAATCTTATCAGCTACATCTAATAGCCCTCATGCATCATGCCATTATATACAATTGTCGATTAACTAAGCCATCTATAAACACTAATTACGTAAACATTTATATAGTGGCACTGCTTAGCATAAGTTCAAATATTTGTTAAAATACAATGGGCATTACACAAATACCCCATGAAAGCTTAGTTTTTAAAGTTAAATATTGGTTGACTATAATGTGTGCTGAAAAACTGCAATGAAGCTGTTCAAGTATTATGAATATGAATTAACACTGTGTTAAATTACATTGCAATGTTTTATTAAATGTATCACGTTGAAACATGAACATTTCTAGCCTGTGGTTTTTGCCAGTGTCAAAACATTTGAGTAATTTAGTGAAGACTGTTTACTTAACTTGGGTAATTGCAATTAAAACGACAGGCTTCATTCACCAGGGACATTTTGAAAAAGCTCAAATCCTGAGGGCACGGAACGTTGCACATGCAGCAACATCAAACACTACATACTGTACGTGCCAGACGCATAGGCAATGTCACGTTTTCATTTAAATATTTCTCAAGCGCTGAATCCCTTCCGCTGCTTCAAGAGTCGCTCTACTTAAACCACTTGCTCAATGGCAAGATCTCAACTTGGCAACAATGATGGCAGCAAGCTGCTGTGGATCTGTCAGATGAGGGTTCTTCTCCATCACTGAGTGGACGACGTACATTGGAAAGATATTACAGAGGTTTCTATACGTTTGATACTGGCGGTCTGGTATCACGTGTCGCTCGTGGTGCTCGGCCGTCGACGCCATCTCCCACGGCGACTTCCAGATCTGCTCCATTTTGTCGGGCATGCTGCGGACCATCACCCGCTCGCAGCAGGGCATGAGGCTGCTACTCAGCGGGTAGGAGTGATATCCATAGGATTCAGTGGCACACGGCAGAGGGTCCCAGCTGGCGTGCTGCTCGCGGCACAGCGGGGGTCTCCTCTGCCTCATGGGGTTGCTCTCATACAGCCTGGAGTCTGATATACTGTCCATGCGCGTCATGCCCAGGGAGCGCGTGGGCTGCGACGACAGCGGTGGCAGGACGCTCTGCGCCATGGGGTAGTCGCCTGGGCAACTGGACCTGGCGCTAACGGCGGCGTGCTGGAGGTGGGGGGCCAGGTGAGCGCCCGTTTGCTTCCGGGGGCCCTGCTTGGGCTCGTCCTGCCCGTAGCTCTGCACCAGGGTCATCGCGTCGCGGTGGAACCCGTGGGAGAAGGCGTGGGCGCGGCCGTGCGACGACGACGACGACTGCTGGCCCTTCATGCAGTCGTCTGCGCCGCTGTCCACGGAGCCCGGGTACATGTCCCCGTAGGAGGAGAAGGAGTCGCTGGTGGCGTGGCTCAGGCACGACTCGGGGCAGTGGCTGAGATTGCGCTGGTACGCGCCGTGCTCGTGCTCCACGCTGCAGAAGCTGTCCACGTTGTGCATGCTGCTCATGCTCATGGTGGAGAAGTCACTGTGCATGGAGTAGTAGCCGTGGTCGCTCACCACCGAGTCGTACTTGGGGAACTGCTCGCTGTACGTGACAGAGGCGCCGTGGCTGTTTGTGACCAGGATGGGAGGGTACTGCACACTGGGCATGTGCTCCAGAGAACTGTGGGCAAACTGCACGGACCCCGGCACAGGGCTGCTGGCCGACCTGGTGTTCAAGGCGCCGGCTGCGTGGCTCTTTGGCGGCTGCATGGTGGGCACGCTGAGAGCCGAGACGAGGGAAGGCACAGAATTTGTCTCGGGCTTCCTAGCGACGGACAGTGTTTGCTCCGGCTCGCAGGCCACAGAGCGAATGCTGGGGTCGGACTGGCGCTTAGGGGCCACGCGCTTGGCCTCAGAGCTGCCGCCGTCACCCCTCGCGGCTGCCGGGCCAGTGCTGCACTTGACCAGCGCGCCCTCGCTCATGGTTTTCACCGCAGACAGCTTAGCAAATGCCCGGAGTTCATCAGCCACCGAGCGCTGAGGCTGGTTGACACGTTCCGGATGATAGTACTTGCACTTGTGACCATATGTGCACTTCTTCCCTGTTTACAAACGGAGGTCAACATACAGTGCACCCGGAAAGTATTCACAGCGTTTCACTTTTTACACATTTTGTTAAAATATTTATTTAAAAAAAAAAAAAAGAGGAAAATATTTTTTTCCCCCTCTCAAAATTCTACACAAAATACCCCATAATAACAAAGTGGAAAAAACGTTTGTTTGAATTTTTTGCTAATTTTGATTTAATAAAAGAAAATAAAAACTCACATGTACATAAGTATTCACAGCTTTTGCCGTGACACTTTGAAGAATTGGAGAAACTGCCCAAAAGTAGGTGTGCCAAGCTTGTAGAATCATACTCAAAAAGACGAGGCTGTAATTGATGCCAAAGGTGCTTCAACAAATTATTGACTATAGGCTGTGAATACTTATGTTTTTTGTTTTATTCTAAATTAGAAAAAAATGATTTGAATCCATTTTGGAATAAGGCTGTAACATAACAAAATGTGGAAAAAGTGAAGCGCTGTGAAAACTTTCCGGATGCACTGTAGTAAGTACATCAAAGGCAATCAGTATTAGCACTAGTGATAACCAAGGCAACAAGTTACCATAGGGGCACGGTTGCTTTTTGTGCTCTGGAACAACTGGACGCCTCCGAAGGAAGTTTTCTAGGCTTGGACCATGTCTTCCTAGTGGATCATCAGGTGGCATAAATCTAGAAGAAATTACAATTTATTTTCAATTTCAAAATTTGGACAGAAATAATGAAAACATTGGGTCCATGTGACTATGCATATGCTGTTACAGGACTGTAACAGCAACTGTAAAATGGTTTATCCTTACTTGTCATTGACAAATGAGTACATCAGAAGGCGCTCCTCGATGAACTTCTTCCATTCTGGCTTTTCATTTTGCAAGTCCCTGTAGTTGTCGTTCGACACGATAATTCCATCAGAATCACAAGCCAGCTTCACTATGAAGCGATCGTCATAACACACCACCCTCCTGCCCTGAACCCTCCGCGATGGGGTGAACACCAAGATCTTCTCTTTTTCCAACTTCCGGAGGATTTCTTGATCTGTGAGACATTGTGGTCGATACACATTTCTCATTTTAAAGCAGCAATTAGTTAAATTGGGAGTTAGATTTAGTCTTTATACACTTTTTGGTGTATAATAGTCACTTCATGGCAATATAAATATCAATGGTAATTAAGGATGAATAGGTTATGTGCAAGTGGTTGTGATTTTATCCATTTACTTACCATGCTTACAACATGTGAGAACATATTTAGATTTTCCTTATAGTCAGTTTCTACAATAAATATGAATAGAACAATGAATGAATAGCAAATAAAGAGTAATGTTCAGTTTATTTGTCATTTCCCTTCTAATATAGAATATATAGTGATTCTATCTGGATAGAATCACTCTTCTATCTTTCCGCCAAACACTATTCTCTGATTTATATTTGCTTATTAGGAAAACAACTTGTAAGAGTGAATTTCTTAAGCCACAATTACGTTAAGAATGAATGTTTCTGAGGGGTAAATACAAATTTATAGCAGCAAATCATCTATTTGACAACAGATTTGTAGCTTTGGGAGATGTAAACACACTCACAGCTGAGTTTAATTACCTGTGATAAGGGCATCAGGCCTTGACTGTTCTTTTCTCCAGGCTGGAACAAACACAGTGATGTCTTTGTGTCCCTTCTCTACGAACCAGTCAACAGCCAATTGTATACCGCGGCAAGAGAACACCTCTTTGTTTCCATGGCTACAAAACAAAACAATACCATCTGTTAAAATGTCTGCTTAAAATGGGGAAAAAAAAAAGAACTAAATGGTGGGAATGGTCTCGTTACACATTCAGAGCATAATCATGCACATTTGTATGGGTCCTACCTCATTGCCACGTTTGAGCCGTCGACGACGATGGGCCTGAGGTTATCAAACGTTTCCACCGACTCCTCCTCCAGCGACACCTCCGGACTCACAGCTTCTTTAATGCAGGGGGCCCGCGACGCCGACGCGGGCGCGCTGATGCCGACTTGAACCTCAGGCTCCATCTTATTCCCAAGTCTCACCAGCTCGGCGAGGACGTCGTTGATGAGAGCGGCCGCCCCCAGCTTCTTGAGCACCGACTCCACCTGCTCTCCTGAGTAGCCCAGCTTCAGGGCAAAATCCATCTTGGTTTGGTATTCCCTGCCACTGGCGCCGCCATCCTGCGCCGTGCTACTCTGGGAGAAACTGGGTCGGTCCAGACACGGCGAGCGACAGAGCTGCCGGTGCGGTTTGGTGTGGGCGGCGGCGACCGGCACGCCGTCCTTCTTACCGCCGCCCGCTCTCACCTGCAGCTGCTGCTGCTGTCCTTCCGACTCGCTCTCCGAGCTGCTCCCTTCCTCCGACTCGCCACCGGGGTGCTGGCCCTCATCTGAGTCAATGTCGTCCTCCCTGCGGGGGCGTTGTTCCATTTTTGAGACTCTCCACCGTGGACCATGCTGTCGTCACGTTTCCCTCGGCCCCTGAGGCTTCCGCCACATGCTGCCTCGCAGTCCGCTTACCACAGACCCGGAGTCATGTTCACCACAATCTCTCGGTGCAGGGCCAAGTTGGACTTGGTCTCTCCTCTGTGAGCGGGGCAAGATCAACAACAACGTGTAACCCTGAAAGAGACCCACAGCAAGGATTGAATGGTGCGGTAGTTGTATAATGCACCATAACAGCACTGTCCGCTTTATGTCACAGTTCGCAGTTGCAACTCATAATCTCCACTGCATTTCACAGTGAGAATGTGAGAGAATGCCCAGGAGCCAAGTGCGCCGGGGTGTAACGCTACGTCTGACGTAGAGCTGAACGTTACGACCAACTTAAGAGTTACGAGTGCACCAGTTAAGACTTTACGTGTTGCACCTGGGTGTAACTTTTACACCTAGAGTGAAGCAGGCGCAAGTCAAAAAAAGTCACACTAATCGTGGTAATAATAATGGAGAAAATACAGATTACCGTACACAATAATAAAAATTAAAAAATATTAAAAAAACACTTGTTTAGGCTACATACTGTAATAAATAAGGGCATTAATAAAGATTGTACAACCCAGAACATTAAATGATGGTGCTGCTATAAGACGTTTATTGCTGAATATCCTATCCTTCCCCAGCTTGCAGTTTTTTTTAAAGCATTTTCTTGAAAATGTCTTTCAATTTATTTTTTACCTCTTCTACTATCAGTAGAAGTCAACCACCGCATTCATTGTTTAACAATGACAGTGCACATCTTATTGGCCTGCAGTAGCCGAATATGTTTGATAAGGCTCCCTTATCGTACACACCCAAAAATAGAAATATATCCTACCCGGTAGGCATACGTTTTTTTTTGTTGGACAGCCTTCCCCGGTCGGCATGCTTTTGAAGAAGAAGAATCACCTTTTGATAGCTTTTAGCTTTAACCTTTTAATTTCGTCGGCTACTGTAGAGGCCTACAGCTGTCTGCAGTTCTCCTTTTTAATTATCGATTGTATTGCCGAGCGATTTCCATCGTTGATGTTTTCCTTAGCATGTTTCGAATGTCATTTCTTTAGCCTAACATAATATTAAATATAGTACATTTTCCATGTAGAGCTTCTTTGAAGGGAAATGTTATAGTACATTTTGGATAGTGTTGCTTGGAAACGATCAACACTTTCGTGTTTTCACAAGGACGTGCATCTTAAGACCAGGTGCAGCTACGGCCGTGGTCTGTCAGGCCTGCTGCACTCGGTGTGAATTCGAATCACAAAGTCAGACATATCCATGACCGACGTAAGAGTTAAGACAAACATTTTTACGCCCAGCTGGTGCCCTTGGCTCCAGTTCACCGAAGACCATGGCACTAGCAGAATGTGAAGGATCCTTAAAAAAAATCTAGGAAAAAAATATTTTATATGGGCCAAAGTTCAGACATATCGATCCATGGTTATGAGAAGAGGTATGTTATGAAAGATTTCAAAGAAGGCAGAAACCAAAAACTAAGGCACATTAAATACTTGAAGGTGGAGTCAGCTATGCTGGAGAAATTTATATTTTAACTCCATCCATCCATCCATCCATCCATCTTCATCTGCTTATCCAGAGTCAGGTTGCGGGGGCAGCAGCTCCAGCAGGGGACCCCAAACCTCCCTTTCCCTTTACATTGGAAAGCTCTGGCGTTCCCAGGCCAGTGTGGAGATATAATCTCTCCACCTAGACCTGGGTCTTCCCCGAGGCTGCCTCCCAGCTGGACGTGCCTGGAACACCTCCCAAGGGAGGCGCACAGGGGGCATCCTTACTGTAAAGAGCTGGTCCGTTGTTCCACGACCAGGACAGAATCCGCATTGTTGTTCTTCAATCTGAGGATTGATGTGAGGTTATTTGAACTCTGTCAAAACAAATACACCCCTCCTCCGTTCAATGCCATAGAGTTCACACTCAGGTTCTGCCCCACACATTGCATTGCCAAGGTCAGGATATTGTTGTGTGCACCATTTTGTTTGTGTTCCGGTCCCATTTAAAGAGCCTGGGCTGTGTAGAAACACCAGATAATGTTTTCAGTGCACACACAGAAGAGGCAGCTAGCAGACCATGAGTAAGTATTTGCTGAACTTGACGAAAAGTATAAAGTTTACAATGGCTGACTCCATTTAAACACCATTGAAGTAATGCAACATGAAATGCTACAATGTTGAATAGATCAAGCAACACTGTAGCTGATTTAAATGGGCTGAGTTAGGCCTACTTCAAATGGCTGTACCTCTATTTTGATTCTTAATTTTCACTGAAGTGCAGATTAAAACAGTCTGCTAAATATGCGATCAGTCAATGACAACCAGGATGGGAAACATATTTTCCATCGAGGCTAAAGGCCAAACTTTTCCCCCATTAATGTTAAAACTTCTACAGTAGGCTAGTGTCTCCATATTTAATGTGGAGGTATTCAAGGTAGAAGGACAATCAGAAAAACTAGGGTAGAATATTGAAAATTGAGCAAACCTAATTTTGAATGGAATAGATCTTGTAAAGTTAGGCTATTCAGAAATATTCTTATATAACTTCCTATTTAGATTAATACCAATATGAAATGATGTATACTGTTACTATATTATAGAGATCATATTGTGATGGCGTACAATGTGTATGTCATACTGTAATTGCACAAATGAATTCACACGTGATTTCACGTGTGATTTATGAAATGGTCCATATCTCTCCAAACAAGTGCAAGAATGATCGCACGCTGATGAATGTGATGGTGGAAAACAGGGGTCATTTAAATACCCCTTAAATATGCTGGATAGAGGCCTTGCCCCTAGAGTTTACGATATGGAGAGTTGTAATCCGTTCAAGAAGACGTATGCAAAATAGAAGAGGTATGCAAAACAGCTACACACCACCTTTGTCCTGGCCGGTTAATGGTAGCCTTAATAAG
>JAODUH010001667.1:0-12626 GCA_027564835.1 Typhlichthys subterraneus | reverse complement strand
TGCGATGTAAGTTCAATGCTAGCCTCAACCACACACCTTTGTTAATCCTTGCTAAAAATTAACCAAATTATTCATACTAAAGACTATAAATGTACTGTACAGTGTAAGAACCTACTAATCTATAATGATTATTTGCGCCACCTGGTGGATGAGTTCAGCATTGCCGGACAGTTTAGATTTTGCCTCAACCCGTATTGCGTCACAAAGAGAGTTCCTGCAGAAATTTCTACCGCAACGGAAATATCCGTCATTTTTAAATGGCATATCTGTAAGTAAAGTTAATTTATAGAGCATCTTTCACAGACAAAAGTCACAAAGTGCTGTACCGGTACTGTCAAAGGCATGCAAACCAATACAATTTTACACCGTACTAAATAAAAGTACATTATAATATAAAATAAAAACATAACACTATGTTGATAATTAAAAGATTGCCAAAAAAGATGTGTCTTGAGGTGTTTTTTAAAAGCGGCCACAGAATATAAGGCTCTCAAGTCTAATGGGAGAGAGTTCCACAGCCTTGGTGCCACCGCACCAAATGCACAATCACCACTTGTCTTAAAATGTGTTCTTGGAATCATTGATAGTTTTTGGGAAGAGGACCGACCTCAGAGAACGGCCAGAAGTGTTAGGATGTAAAAAATCCAAGATGTAAATAGGCTCTGCAAGATGTAAATAGACCGTGCAAGGCTCTGTAGGTAATGACCAAGATTTTAAAATTTACTCTAAAACTGATAGGAAGCCAATGAAGGGCCTCAAGCACAGGAGTAATGTCCACTCTCTGTTTAGTCCCAGTTAAAATCCTAGCAGCTGCATTTTGAACATGGTCCATGGTCGATTTATTCAAACAAGTGTACAATGCATTGCAGTAATCCAGACATCATGAAAAAAAAGCATGGACTAGCATTTCCAATCATTTTTTTGAAACCACTGATCTAATCTTGGCAATGTTCCTGAGATGGAAGAAACAGGAACTAACCACAGATTTGACATGACACACAGCTTTATCAAAAATAACACCCAGATTTACTTATGTTTGTATACCAGTTTTAGTACCCTCAAAAGCCCCTGGGCGCTGTAAAATATGGTGCCCCCCTCTCGTCCATAACACCCACACGATACAATGATACAGCAGCACAGTATGCTCAATGCTCACCTGTAGGATGACAAGCTATGCTTGCAGTCACCAAAGCAGAAGGCTCACTTGAAGTGAAAGAAGGCACGGTGCACGTGTAACGGTGACCAGCAGGTAGTTGTGCGGTAAATTAATCCTCACTCTCCGACACCTCATAGGACGCTCTGGCGACGCAGGCTAGGGCCTATGAGTTTTTGGCCTGCCTTGTAGGAGTGTCCGCTCACTGCGTGAGAGATCGGGGTTCGATTCCCCGAGGGGGACAGACGATCTCTGTCACACTGGTGCCGAAACCCGGATGAGAGTGAGATTTAGGGAGGTGAGTGTAACGGTGGCCAGCAGGTAGCTGTGCGGTAAATTAATCCTCAGTTCCTCAATTCCTCTGAGCAAAGAATGATAACCGTTCTTAAAAAAGCACTGTTAGGTCCATGTTAAACTCGCTGTTTAGCTTGAGTGATTACAATATTGAAACTGGACAAGGCGCATATTAATTCCAGTTTCTCGTCCAAATTAACATGGTTTCAAAACCTGCATGTGCTTGAGTAGCGTATTAAATCCACTTCGTGGAGTATAACATTTGTATTACTTGAAAATTAAGTATTTTTCCGACTAGGTTAACGCTACAGCTCTGTGATGTTCAACAGAGTCTCCCGTTGCAACTGTTGAGGCTAATTGGGTTGGTTGGGGCATAAGCATAACATTCATAATTTATATTGATTATGAAATAACTATGCCGCTATATTAATAAATAGCACAGTTGGCAACTGATGAATAACAACGTTTTTATTTTAACATTTAAAAATGCCAAACTGGTTGGGTGGCAGTGGCGATTCTAGAACATTTTTCATGGGGTGGCAGAGGGGTGGCAAGCTTAAATTCAAGGGTGGCAGACCTTAGGGCTGGCCCCAAATATTAGATTATTTGGGTATTCGTTCAATTTATGTATTCAATTTAAATATTGGGATTCGAGTATTCGTTTTTTCACATGCATGCATGTTCTCCCATTAGTCCCTTCGGTCTCCATATAAACCCACATGTTGAAATGTAATTGCCTGCCCCACACTGTGTCATCAACACAATGAGATTCAATTGGCTCTGTTTATAAGAAGAGAGTGAGGCTATTCATTCAACACACATTCATATAGGTTAATACATGCCAATCAAAGTGTCCATTTTGAGCACATGGCTATGTTTACATGTGTGCTCACTGAAGCTAGAAATTGAAGATTACTTCTGTTATACTTCTTAATTATAGTTGAGTGTTTTTAATGGTGTTCAAAAAAAAAAGTATTCAAATACTTGTTCGGAAATACTAGCAAGTATTCGAAATCTGTAAAATGGTATTCGGGACAGCTCTAGCATACCTTAAATTTACCAGGCAAGTTGACTGAGAACATATTCTCATTTGCAGCAACAGCCTGGTAGTAGTTGGGGATGAGGAAAGAGGACAATAATAGCAAGTGAAAGGTGGGAATGATTAGGTAGCCATGATGGCTACATTGGACATTTGGCCAGGACACCGGGTTAACACCATACATTTATGATAAATGTACCATGATAAGTACCATGTGTTTCATTAGTGATCACAGAGAGTTAGGACACCTGCTTAATGTCCCATCTGAAAGATGGCACCCTACACAGGGAAGAGTCTCTTTTACTGCCCAGGAGCACAGGGATTTTGGACCTTTAGACCAGAGGGAGGGGTGCCCCCTACTGGCCCTCCGACACCACTTCCAGCAGCACCTGGTCTCCAAACCAAGGAGTAACCAGGCCCAACCATCCTTAGTTTTCAAAGCAAACCAGTGGAAAACAGGGTGCTAATATTGATAAATAGAATAGCTACTCCAGCTGGATGAAGTGGTACCATGACTTAACATTTTAAAAGACCACCTATTCTCCATATGACTGAAAGTTCACTCTGCATAGGCATTGCTTACTGGTATGGAAAACATAAAACCCACAACATCGAGGGCTAACGTTTCCACACAAAAAAAAAAGGATTTCCCTATTCCCTTCTTGTTCGGGCAGTCTTATAAATAGCTTCTATAGGCAGGTTGTTTCCTATAGCCTAATCAATGTTGCTGTAAGAAACTCGCTAGAAAGATTAAAGATATATTCTGATGTTAACCAATTTCAAAGCGTACACGCTCATGTGTTCTATATCGAGGCTGACACTATATGGCATAGCCTCGACGCAGACATCTAAATCGACATAAACTCCTCCTGCAGCCTGCTCCCCTCCCACCCACACAAACAAATTGATTGCTTCACAGGCGAGAGACAGGCGAGAGTGGTGAATCTCAGGGCGGCACTGTTAAACTCTGATTACTATGAGCAGTATATGCAAAGAAAAATATATCTCACCTTTTCCCTTGTCTGAATAAGTCGCAAGCTTTGTCGCTAGTCGCCTTTTACAAATAAAAGCATTAAAAGTGAAAAGTTGATAGCGAGTCATGTTCGTAAAATGGACTAAACCATTTCAAGGAGTAGGGGGGATTCAAAGATATTGAAACTGGTCAGGTTACCGTAAAAAATAAAATACCTTAGACAATTCAATAATATAAAATATACTGTATATTACAGAAAATACTTATGACATCTGGGGTGGCAGGTCACGTAGTTTGGGGTGGCAAGACATATTTTAGTCTGGCAGCTGCCACCCCTTGCCACCCCGGTGGTTTCGCCAGTGATGGATGAGTCTGCAGTTTGTGGACCAAAGTGAACAAACAAGTGGTCGTTGAGTCAGGCCTTTAATTGGTCTCAAATTATTCAAAAAATTATTCAAAAGAGCATAGAAATAGGTAGGACATAACCTTGTAATTTTTACTTTTTAATGTCCTCCTCCTCCACTGTTCTATTCAGTCATGCCATTTCATTTAAGAAACAGTCTTAATTGTAGTAGGGAGCCAGTGAACGCATCCGATTAAGGAGGCTCGTGGCTTTTTGCAGATGTGAAACTGGGCTTTTGATAGGTGAGTCCTGTAGCTAAGGACTTGAAATGTGTCAAATGGCATCTGTGATGACTAATGTATTTTCTGGTGATAATTATTTTTCTTAATAGTACAAATACATTTACTAGAGGCCTCTGCATGGTCTTTGGGCCTATAGGATGATGCGTCTGTCCTCTTCACCCAAACTAAAAGCCCATGTGTCTGTTCTCTCCCTCAGAGATCAGCCGAGACAGGGCCGGATAGAGCCCAAGCTCTGGGCCAATAAAAAGGCCTGTACTACTTCCTGGGTTTGCTGAGGGGTATTGTTGACATCTTCTAGTGCGTCGGCCACAGCAAACTGTCGGTCCCTCAGACGATTCCAGTTGGACAGAATGTTGTGGTACTCAAACACCTTCTCGTAGTTGCCCACTGAGTTATAGAGTTTGATCAGACCACGGTAGTCATATTCCAAACCACTGTAACCTTCTCCAAACAGCTTCTTCCCTGCAAGAGACGTATACATTTCTTTTGGAATTATAAACATAAAAACATTGCATTTTAGTAAGGTTGGCCCAAAATACTTGAATATTCAGATATTCGTTCATTGGGTATGCATTCAATAGTCACATTTGAAATACGGCTGGGAATCAATAAAATAATAAACCCAAAACAAATTAATCTACTTAAAAACGAATTACTCGCTCAAAATTGCTGTAATTAATCGCATTTGATGTTTTTGTGATTTGTTCTTTTATACAGGACAGTATAGAGAGACAGGAAGCGAGTGACACATTCTTTAAAAGAATCTTTAAAATAAACATACAATATAAAAAATATTCTATGAATGCACATACTAAAAATGCATATTACATATAGTACAAAGTACAAAATAAATATGTATTAATAGTAATAATATGAGAAACTGCTGGAGTGGTCTCGCAATTCTTTCTGCAGCTGTAGTTTTATAGGAGATTTCATAGGCTTGGAAAATTCATTAAAATAAAGTATCGATAGTTGTATCGATAAAGACTCATTACAAGGTCTTGGAAAATGGTATAAATATCAATAAAAATGTATAATACCCATCCCTAGCAAGCAGCCATGTGTTACATACAGTATGCTGCAGGTATTTGAGAAAGGGTCTGTGACGTCTTCACCTACAGTAGAGCGACGTGGCGGAAAAGACTGAAGCGGCAATATTAGATGTGGATGGTGTGTATAAGAATATCTAATGGGAGAGAGTGAAGGAAAGGTGGTATATAGTTTGATCGGTGTTTGTGGGATAGCCTACGTTTTTATGTCACTGGCGGCTTAAAGGACCCATTCCATGAAAACCAAGTATTTGTAGCTTTTGGAATTAGCAATGTCGATGTGTCACGGAGAAGTAGTAAGCCTTTCAAAGTGGACTGTTAGCTTCCTGGTCTCTATTAGCTCTAATAGCTATTAGCTATTAGGAGAGGGGCGGGGAAACAGGTGAATGAGAGAAATGTGCATATGTTGCATAGATTACTGCACACAGTTTGTTTGGCAGTGTTGGGCAAGCTACATTGAAAATGTAGTGAGCTAAAGCTACCAGTTACTCTACATTAAATTAAGCTTCACTACACTGAAGCTACCCTTAAGAGAAATGTAGCAAACTAAGCTACAGCAACACGGCAAAGTTAGTTCACTACATTTAAGCTATTTTTTTTTCATAAATGTTTTTGTACCAACATTCAAAAGTGTAACTCAAACAAACAAATAAACAGGGCAAAACTGCTCTCTGCTCTCACTGTTCTTTCTATCACGTAAACTCAAGTCTCGTCTTTATTCCCCCTCTATCCCCTGCATCAAAGTCTCAGGCATTAGCCCAATGATTAGTAGCCCTACGTCTACGGCATCACCGTCATACGGAAGTGCTTCTGACGGCTTCACATGTAGCCTAGGTCCATGTATGTGATGGTATCACGTACTGATTTTTAGCAGTTGTATCAGACTTAAGCTTGAGCTGCAGATTCAGAAATGCTTGGGAAAATGTAGCTTCTGTGGACGCTACCACACTACTTGATCAATTAAAGTGTCGCTACTGAAAAGCTATTTGATTCAGAAAACAGCGCGCTACCGCCACGCTACTCAGAAATTTAGTTTTTGGGCTGTAGCGTCACTACCAAACGCCCCCATGAAACTATGGCCAGCTATGTAGTATCAGCGAAATATGCAAGGAACTGATGTTGATCGCCAGTAAGGTACACAAATTGTAAGTAAAAGTTTAATGTTCAACATTTGCAGATGACCAAATCTGTAAAACTATTTTTTGATACAGTAACTGCAGGCTACCCGAGCATAAACAAGTTGAGTCTGCATGGCAGGTATATTATAAAGTGATGTACACATCAATAACTGCATTAGATGAATATAGGCTATTGTTCAGAAACTGTAAACGGATTAGAAATAGTCTGCTTAAATAATGTTTTGTTGATTTACTTAACCTAAACATTGCACATTGAAAAGACGCACTTGTGTGTTATACCGAAATTGTATCCCCTGCCGGAAATGAGTTGCCGGTTTTGGTTCCACGAGTAAATCAATGTTTTTATCTGGGTCAGTGATCAGTCATATCATACAACAAAGATAGCAAATGTCAAATGCTTAATTTTACCGTTTCTTGTTTAACCAAATAGCCTATCACTTTGTGTTGTTGATAGCAGCTAGCCACCTATCTATCATTGCCCCGTAGTGGCAAGAACGGCTGGGGTTTCGTGCTATGTAACCCATCATTCATTAATTAATATGTGCTTATGGGTACATGGCTGTTCAGCGGGCAGAGACGGCATCGGTACTAGCAGTAAAATCATAGCCCCACGTCGGCTATGTTGACGTGGGGCAAGTCAGTGCCCACCCGCTACGTGGAAGTCGGGGCGGGGTGGGCAGTGACTTGTTAAATTTAAATCAACAGTCACTGAAATCAGATCGTTGGGATGATGTGCTATTCCACAAACTATGTGGTATTTTCACCTAAGCTTGTCAACTACATTGCATTGAGAAGTCAAGGAACTGTGTCAACAAGTGAAAATGAGCATGAAATGACTCCTTTAATAAAAACTTTCTGGTAACACTTTCTATGAAGGTCACCCTTATAATGCTTTCCGCATACATTCATAAAATGTTATAAGACAATTATAAGTAATTATAATAATTCTTATACTTACAAAACAGTTAAATTAGACTTTATAACAATGTTTATAATGCATTATGAGCTATTGATTTAATGTATTTTAACTAATGGTTATAACAGATTATATAATACTGGCAAAGAATCTTAGACCATGTTGCATAATGCATAATAACACTAATCCTGACTATTCATATTGGTCACTGTGCTGCTGCATCATAACAACTTATAATTAATGATTAAGGGTGCACCAATAGATCGGAAGCAGCCAAGAATGTCTGGCTGCAGGTTGCACAGACACATAACATATAAACATATATAGCTGTGCGCCGCTAGCTAAGCTTTGCTATTACAATATATTTTTTATAATTAATAAGTGTTAAAAACATTTATTTTGAGCGAATCTCTTAATTACCTAAATATTATGCTTGTAAAACCATGTGTGCCAAAATACAAAGTATTTGTAAATTACGTTAATTTTGACAGGATGTTTTTTTTTTTACGCTTACCATTGCCAGTCATTGTATTTATGCTGTTAACACAATTATAGCTTACAAACATATGCTATGTTAAGCATATGTTTTAGACAAATGAAAACGACAATCACTCCTGTCTACTGTAGGCCTACATAAGCAAATAACATGGTTATAAATTAAAAAAAAAGAAATTTTGTTAATAGACTACTCTTGATTAGATCAAACATTAAGCAATGTGATGATGCGGCTCATATGATGCGTCAAAATTTTATATAAAAAAAAAACATCCGTTTAGGACGTGTTGTGCTTATCCTATTCCTTTTTTCTCATAAGAGTCAACAGAGAGCCAGCGGTGAGTAGCCTGTCTGACAATTATATTGTGCAGCCTTGTTATTTTAGTTTGCGGATATTATAGTATTGTTTTTCATCTCGCCTTGCTTTCAATCATGTAGGCTTATTTAGCAGAGATTTATATTCTTTTTTTTGGCGCAACCGTTAATTTAATAAATGCGGCCTATACATGAGTTAGAACTATATTAGATTTAGAATAGATACCATGCTTAAATATAGTTTACCCCAAGATGTTATAACATTTATCATATGCTGTGTGTGGTTAGTGTTACGGAGTCGCCAGCCCCGCCGGACAAATGTGTCCACAAGGGATAGATTTTTACATTCATGTTCTCAAATGCGTTTGACATGTTGTTCTGTGAGGAAATCATTGACAGACAGGGCTACCCAGCATATTGTGCTGTTATAAATAAAACATTTAAATTGTACTGTTCTGTGTTTTATATCCATTATATATTAGCCTTTAAAACATGTGCGAGCATCATCAAATGGTTTAAAAATTTACACTAACTATTACAAAGTTAAATTACTGGGATAGGCTATTAAAAATACAAAAGCAGCCACACTCATCCATCCATGGAGAATAACATTTAACATTGTAACATGTACATGTCCATGTAATGATATGACTGGCTACTGTACTGTAGACTCCACTTTTACCATCATTTCCCGGCTATTGGCGTTAATCGATGTGCTATCCCGGCTATTGGCAATGTATTAACCGCAGTTAATACATTGATTTTGCAAACTGTCCACAGCTCTGCGGCTAATACTCGGGTGCGTTAACATTAAAAATTAAAAAACACGAGGTTAACATTTTTTGGGCTATTTGTAACGTAATCCGGTGATATTAATTATACATCCAAAACTAGAATTTTTAACTATGGTAGTAGGACAATCTGACATGGTAGAGGGCTTGTCACATAGGAATTGGCATCCCGCTCTCCATCCTGCCCGCCTCTCGTGTGAAAGGCAAATATACTGCAGTCACAGAAACGATGCGTCTGGTTTTGAGGTAACCATGAGAACAGAACAGTAAACAAACCATGTAGATTAACCAAAAGATAGATGTAAAATAGCCTACTTTATGAATTAAGACGTGGTGAATATAATATGCATGTGTTGTGGATTATTTTTTAGAAACCATGCAGCCCGCAAATCATTGGCTGCATTAGATAATTTAATTCCTATTATTCGAACTTGGCAATGACATTTAACCACACCAATATTATCACAACATCATTCCTTCACTTCCTGCTGGTTAGATTTTTAAGGCCTTGCTTACTAAGCACATCCTTGTTCGTAATGCGAATATCATGTCGCTCTCCGTGGTACTGAATTCACCTGGGTGGAAACCTGTGGATTAAATATCAACAAACTCCGGCCCGATTAACGTGTTAACGTTCATCAGACCAGTTCAAGGTTATAAAGTATCTGCATTACCACCTTATTTGATGGTAACTGGATAGAACAAGAACAGACTTTTCCATCACGGCCTATGACTCATTCATTTATCCGGCCCATTGTCTACCACTCAATAGACTATATAACTTTTTGAGTTACTTTAATCCAGTACAGTTCCACTCTTTCCATTTCTTCTGCTGACCACTCACTCTTTTGTTTCATGCACTCGTCCTTGACACGAATGTTATGTACGAATCTGAGTGTCCACGCACTGACTTTTAGTTTCTTTAATGTACTGTACCGTTCTATTGGAAACACACTTTGTTCACATTGGCAGTCAACATCAGAGGCTACTGTGACTTAATATTGTGCGATCTTGTGATTCACTTGTTCCGTTAAATCAAGATCCTTGTCAGAAAAACAATCCTTCGCGATAAGCCATTCCGGCCCACCCCATCACAGTTTTTCGTTGATCAGTGTTTCTACATGTACGTGTGCCCAAATCGGCTGGATTTTCCTTTCCAATGGCTCCAGTTTTTAGGATTTGAACGCAATTTTATTTCTGCGACTATTAACAATAAAAAGTTTCCATGTTTTTGGCGAACCTTTTATCCAATGTAAAGTAATCATGGAATCAGTCCAAAGAAAAAGCTGGCCTGTCCATATTTTGAAACAATTGGACAGGTTTTTGCCAAGTCTTGCAAATATCAATGCACCTAATAATTCAAGCCTGGGAAGTGTGATTCTCTTCACTCTCATTTTTGAGGAAATCAAACAAGAACTCCATTCTCCTGAGAATTAATTATATTATGTGCATGTAGACAACAACAGCACCAGGCTGTTTCGCTGGCGTCACAAAATACATTAATCTCTTTATGTACCTGTTCTTTTATAGTTTGAATGCCTTTGTCATAGTGTCGTGGAATTTGTATGTTGTTTAGCTCATATAACTCGTTACACCATTGTCGCCATCTGTTGCTAAGGTCAGCGGATAGTACAGTATCCCATTCTAATCATCTTAAACATGTTTCTTGAAATATTAGTTTTACCCGAATTATAAAAGGTGAGATTAGTCCAATTGGGTCAAACAATCGGGCTGCGGTTTGAAGAACACCTCTTTTTGTACATTTCCTGTCCTCCATTAGACTGCACAAATCAAAGAATTCATCTGTATCCGTTTTCCAGGAAAGACAAAGTACCTTCAAAATAGATCTTCAGTTTCAACTGTTCCCATCACATTTTCTTCCACTTTCCATTTGTTTCTGAGCTCCTTGGAGTTTGAATTCCACTTACACAGGGACATACCTGAAGTGCTCATGATTTTTCTTGCAATCTTTGAGAGACGATATGCTGCCTCCTCGTTGTCTTCTCCATATATTAAATCATCAACATATAGTGATTCTTTCAAGGTCTTTGACTGTTTCTGCATGGGTCTCATTGTAAATTTCCAAATTGTGATGAATAGTGGCAGCCAAAAGGTGGTTGCTCCGAATGGACCCCTCGCCATCCTCAATGTTTGTATGTTAACTGGTTTGTTCCATTTTGGTCTATCAGTCACCCACAATAATATCTCGTTCATTAATCGAGATCTGTAAAAATGCTTTTGTTATGTCGGCTATGATTGCTACCGGATGTTGCCTGAACCTGATAAGGATATTTAGTAAATCTGGATTAAGATTAGGACCAGTAAGAAAGCTTTCGTAGAATGATTTGTTGTCTTTTTCATGCAATGACGCATTAAAAACTATATGTAGCTTAGTGCTGGATCGTGCTTCCTTGATAACAGTGTGATTTGGTAGGTAATACACAGGGTTGTCTGATTGTTCGGTCTCTACCTTTTCCACAATGCCTTGTTCTATATATTCATCAATCACTGCTCTGTATCTGTCGTACAAGGTAACATTTGTTTTAAAACTTTTAATCAAACTATTCAACTAGGTTTTACCTTCTCGGTTTCTTTACGCCATGGCAGACTGACTTCATATCTCCCTCCTATATCCTTGGAAGTCTCTTTGAATAATTGTAGTAAGTCTTCCTCTTCCATGGTCATACATTTGTCCAGATCTGGTTTTATGCCTAGGGACTATGTAAATGTATTAGTTCACGCTTTTTGGATAAAGTAGCGCCTTTAAGAACCAGGTTTACCCCTGCTATCAATCCATCACCATGGATAAATGAAACTATTTGAAGTTTCAGGTGTAATTGCCGTCAAGCTGAGCTAGTTTTATATGGAAAACTACAAAACTTGAAGTTCATCGTCTTTATCTCAAAGAGCTTATACAAACTTTTAATAATATGGTGAAGGAGGCAAGAACCACTTTGATAACTTAATATTGTCTAGCAAAAGAAGTCCTAAAATTGTAGTTGACACAATAGGTATTATTATTACTTAACTTGTTCCATCAGTTGTCCATATTTTTTCTAATAAGGACTAATGATTTTCTTGAGTACTTCGTTGATAAGGTTAGGGCTATCGGAGCAAATCTTTTTCCTTTAACCTCTTAAACCCTAGCTCCCTAGGCCATCTTCAAAGTGGATTGTGAAGAGATGTGTCTTGAGTCTCTTACGGAAGAAGGGTTGTGTTTCCGCAGTACTGACTGTTGCTGAAAGCTCGTTCCACCACTGTGTTACCAAGACGGAGAAAAGGCGAGACTTTGATGAGCAAGTCTTGAAGCCTCGTAACGGTGGCATTGCCAGTCGGCCAGCCGAGGTGGTTAAACAAAGTTCTCTTTTTGGGGCCTGGAACCGGATCATTGATTGGAGATAGCGTGTGGCTGTTCTATGTACTGTTTTTTTATGCCAGCACCAGTGCCATGAATTGGATGCGAGCTGCAAGGGGAGCCAGTGTAGTTCTCGGAAGAGGGAGGTTACATGGGAGAACTTGGGCTGGTTGAATACCAGGCGCACTGTAGCATTTTGAACCGGCTACAAGGGTCTGGTAGAGCACGCGGGTAGTCCGGGTAGGAGCGAGTTGCAGTAGTCCAAGCGGGAGATCACTAGGGCTTGGACCAGGAGTTGTGTCGCTTCCTTTGTGAGGAACGACCTTATTCTTCGGATGTTGTAAAGTGAGAACCTGCAGGCGCGAGTTGTAGCGGTGATTTTTCCTGCGCATGATAGTTGGTTGTCTAGGATGACTCCGAGACTCTTTACGGTAGGGGAGGAGGACACCGTGGTGTTCTCAA
>JAODUH010001666.1:0-12627 GCA_027564835.1 Typhlichthys subterraneus | reverse complement strand
TGCTTGTCGGTGGAGCGTGTGTGTGTGTGTGTGTGGGGGGGGAGGCGTGGGGGGGGGGGGGGGGGTGGCTATGCAAGTGGCAGGCAGCGGAGTATTCAAAACCAATGGTATTATTATTATTATAATTAATATTAAAAAAACTGCATTAATATAAAGCCGCAGAAAAAATTAAGAGACAAATTCTCAGATTTTTACTATATACTGTATATATATGTTCTTTCATTTGTTTTACTATTTTAATTTTTATATTTATATAATTTTTATATTAATGACTTTCACAGTATATTTATACAATTACATTAAAATAAATGTGCAGTGGCCTTTTTTTCTGTGTCTGTGTAACAAACACTATTCACACATTTTGTCAAATTGGTATTTTGTTTAATTTAATATTTTAATAATTGTATGTATTTATTTATCTAATAATCTATGCATTTATTTACGTGTTGTTTAATTTAAAATATTTTTGCTGTTATGGGAAACATATTTTGTTTGTGAATATCTGGTTGAGCTGCCATGCCAGTAGCCTATTACCTAACACTAAAGCTGATTCTTCATGCCCTAACCCCATCTAACTCCAATATGTTCTATGCCCTAAATAAGATTCCAAGGTTCCAATAGCTACAGTTTCTATCCAATCATTCTTTAAGTGGAGTATTATTTGAGTTTCAATTGGTTTTCTTTATGAACTAAGCATTGGTGCAAATCAGTGTTATTCAAGAAATGCTTAAAATCTGTTTTGAATGCTTGCATATTGATATGACGCTAGCACTCTCCATAATGCTACAGTATACAGTATTTGTCAAGTTAGGCATGTAAATGGCTCCTTTGCGTTGAAAGGAGCCAGTTGAGGTGGTACAGGCATCTGTTAAGAATGCCCCCTGGGCGCCTCCCTAGAGAGGCGTTCCAGGCATGTCCGGCTGGAAGGAGGCCTCGAGGAAGACCCAAGACTAGGTGGAGAGATTATATCTCTACACTGGCCTGGGAACGCCTCGGGATATCCCAGTCAGAGCTTGATAATGCTCTGGAAAGAGAAGTTTGGGGTCCCCTGCTGGAGCTGCTACCCCCACGACCAGACTCCGCATAAGGGGGTGACTATGGATGGATGGATGGCATGTAAATAAATGTCTGATCTGTGTAATTCTGAGTGTGTCAAAGTATACTGTATAGCAGTCAGACTGTCTGTACGTGTTGTTGACAAGTATCATTCTTATGACACTTCACAAGAGCGAATGATTGACACCTCAACTGTGCTGGGTCAGACCGCATACTGCAGCCTGCTGATGGACAGGCCGACCATGTCACCGTGGTGACCATGTCACCTGGTAATGGAATAACAGGGACTTAGGAGTGTGTGGGTGTGTGTGTGTGTGTGTGTGTGTGTGTTGTGGGGAGGGGGGCGTTATTTCATGCAGAGATTGATGGATGTGTGGAAGTTTTCATGGCCCGTTGAGTTCAGAGGTCAAACTATGAACTGTTATGAGACTTGACAAGGCGGACACTTACTGACAAATCCCGTACAACACAAGGGACAGATGTAATGTATAGTATGTGGTGTATGCTACTATCTGTAAATCCCTATTAATGTAATTTATAGACACTTTTCTCATGGTAGTTTACAATTCAGGGCTGCTCGATAATGGAAAACATTATAATTATTATTATTTTGGTCAATATTTAAAGTGTAACTGCATCCTAAAATGTGTTTTTTGAACTATAAATAAAGTAATAGGATTGATCTGTGATGAGACGCATCAATGTTGGTAATATTGACAACATTCCCGGTTTTATAAAAATACACATCATATCCGTTAAAAGTCACCCCAGGACCTGGCTGGTCTTCATGGGTACACTTAGTACGCTCATACGTCATCAAATTAAATGTTAACGTGGGTCCCCCTCTCAGCCCCGCCCCGCTCCTTGACCTTTTCTTCTAAATTTTAGTGGGTGGAGTCAGGCTGAGAGCTGGGGTGCAGTTACACGATTGTTTAACACGATTACCGGTAGTCTTTGACTTCGGAAAGATGTTGCATTTACTGCACCTAAAAACAGTGGAACAAATGAACAGTGAAAACACCTTCAACTGTGAACTCTCCGTTAGTACTATTAACGTTCATCTTTCACTTTCACCCTGCAAGGGCCAAAATGCAAAAGTGAGCATGCACCTGTCAATCAGAACACAAGACAAAAAAATAAGGGTAATGTGCAAAATAATTGTTTTTCTGGATTATATTGTTTTTGTAATTGTTAGGAGCCGAAATTGAAATTATGGTGATAATTAGACTAATTGCACATCCCTAATACAGTTGTATGCACTTATAACCTTTCTTTCTGTGGAATGCTGAATTGTGCGGTCTATGTTTGGAAAGATCTGGTAGCCTGACACACCAGATATATGTGTCTGTTAAGACACGTCCATCTGGTGGGAACCGACCATTGAAACTGTTTCAAGAAGGCAGGAGCATGTGTTTCCACAAACCTGTTAACCAACAGCCTGTTGTTATCCACTCATGCAGCAGAAAAGTAGGGAGGGGAGTGAAAACATGTTTTCCATTTAGAAAAGCCTTTGCTCTTCTAATAAATTATAATAAAATCGATGCTACATTGTATCATCTAGGCGTTTTCAACTCAAGTTGTTTTCATGTCGCACCTAAACAATGCCCGTAGGTTAACTGGCCAGGAAACTCATTATCGTAAGTAAAACTGAAGCTTGTAAGTTCAGGATGGTCTTGCGAGCCTAGAGATCTAAGGCCTCAGTTATAAAACACATACGTATCCAGAAATAACCTTTCATACAAGGAATACACTGTAGGAAAGTGCAAATGCCTAAAAAACTGAGTTTTAAAACACTTGTCTATACATGGACAATGAACAGACCCAATTAATAATAAAATACCTATCTATATGCCTGAGAAACCTGTTGATTTCACAATGAGGATGACGAGAGCAGAGTGGAAACCAGGAAGAAGATTTGTCTTATTTATATTCACTGTTATTATAGAAAACTGAATAGACAATTTGGAACTGGTTATTAAGCAAACTGTCTCTTAGGGCCATAAACAGCATTCTACAGTCAGTGTACATAAAAATTTGACTTAAAAAATGACATTGCCAACATTAAACTAAAAATGTTCCTGGAACAGAGGCACTAATGGCTTATTGGAAACACAGAGAATCTAGTTGACCAATCTAACTAAAACCCTGAGGTCATACTGATAAATGTTAATGGTTTAACAGAAAGCCCACCCTTTTATTTTCCTGACATACAATTGGCTCCTGAGTCTTTCAATCTGAATATATTGTCTCTATTTATCAACCATTAGGCATATGCTATGAATTAAAATAATTCCTGTGTGGGGAGGGTAAACATTAGCCTGGCTCCGCCCGACTATTGCTCAGCTCAATATGTTTCTCTGACATTACAGTCTGGAAACTCTGGTCACATTAGCGTTCGCACAGCCACCTTGCTGGCGGTCCAATCAGGGTGGGTTAGTGAGATGTAGTTGAAGTCAAGCTTGTTTTGAAATGGTGGTAGATGAAGCGATCAAAACAGGTGTAGCAATGCCGATTGGGCAAAAAACAAGAGGTCTATGTCCAGGAGGAGGCAATGACTGTTAACACTTCCAAATAGAGCATGGCCAGACCATAGTCACACAGGGTCTGGTTACAACAGGATAGGTTAACATTGAGTTTACTAAAACCTGTAGGTACAGTAGCACACATGAAGAGCTAACAGAAATGTAGGGAGTTGTTGGTTTCTGCTACTGCTGTGCAGACCTAAGCACGTTGGCCATTTGACATCTGTAACAGCCGACGTACAAAAGATAAAGGACAACTCTCTGTGGTGTCCCTTAAAGGCATTCTTGCTAACTTCGAGTTAGCAAGAAATCAAAACATTATTGCTCCGCGGTCCTCCATGGTAGCGGATCACACGTCGAAATGCATTGTGAAGCAAAGCGTACGGCTTTGTTCATGTTCCAATATACAGAGCCAGGGCTGTGTAGAAGTATCACATTATTTTATTTTATTGTATAACATGCACAGAGAACGGTAAGCTGGCGAAATGCGAGAAGATATTTGTTGAATTTGACAAAAAGTGTATTAGCTTGCATTTAGCTTGCAATAGCGGACATTACCTTTAACATATCCTTAAGTGACTACATGTGGCTGATTCATTCTGACCTAAAACCACATATTTATTATTTCTATCAGCCAGAAAAAAGTCCTATAAATGGACAAACCCTCCGTGACGTCACCCATAGACTGTATATATAAATGGACAAACCCTCCGTGACGTCACACATAGCGTCACACATAGACTGTCTATAAATGGACAAACCCTCTGTGACGTCACCCATAGACTGTATATACATGGACAAACCCTCTGTGACGTCACACATAGACTGTATATAAATGGACAGACCCTCTGTGACGTCACACATAGCGTCACACATAGACTGTTTATAAATGGACAAACCCTCTGTGACGTCACCCATAGACTGTATATAAATGGACAAACCCTCTGTAAACCAATATCTTTCTCAAGAACGGATTTGGACACTGCGCTGTGCTCACCTCCTGTACAGTTGTCATGAAATAGCTATAGAGACTAAAAACTATTTTTGAATCAGGCTGTAAAGCTGTATATTTTTGCTGTTGCGTCGGACATTATGGAGAGTGACTCCCTTTTGCAGCCAGCCTCAAGTGGCCATTCAATGAACCGCAGGTTTTGACACTTCCACATTGTAGTTATTTCTCAGCAGCGGAGCATCCCGCTTGTCCTTGACTAGCACTATAGACTCCATCTGATTTCAAATTGGATTGAAATTGGGCTGCAAAGTTGACGTAGAGAGCAACTGCCGCTTTAGTGTGTCTCCTCGCTGCACACATACCGTAACACAATGCGACACTGCCATTGGGGCTCAGAAGTTTGTACACACAGTATATCAACTCGATTTAGCTGCAGGCAATGCTAACTAGAGTGGCAACACACTAAAAGAATAAAAGCCAATCGACCTACATAGAACCAAGGAGCAGAAAGTTATGGCTGCTGACAGCATACTTATTTGATTTAAATGACAAGAAAATCTGTCTATTTGTTATTTTGTATATGACTATTGGTACAGCCACCTGCAACATACATGTAAACTGTATACAACACACAGATACAAATGGGAAATACTTTATACATCATCATCAAATTGATAAGAGACAGGAACCGTCTAAATGCTGCAATGCCAACAGGCTGCAACGTCACATTTGATTTAACCCAGCATGGGCACACACACACACACACGCGCACGCACACGCACACACACACACGCGCACACGCACACACACGCACACCCCCCCACACACACAATATCTCCCTCGCGTGTCAACAAGAGGCGACTCCTCTGAGAATGACGTGTCTAAAACCGCTGTAAGGAAATTGAAAGATTGACCCTGTCGTTATCAATTATGAATGTAACAGTACATGAATGGTCAAAACCAGCTGTGCCTAAAATAAATGACGTGGCCACGCAAGACCAAGGGAACAAATTAATAGCCTGTCAATATTATAATGACCTCTTTTTGATTGCGGTAACATTCTCCTCCATGCATCCATTTATCCTATTTATACGCTACAGGATACCCAATTTACCTGTTTACAGTGGTACCCAGTGTTGAGTGATAACCCAACATCTATTATAGTAGTGAATATATTAAGTGTCTAAGCGCAAGCCCACGTTACAAATAACTAATTAGTTTTCATTCTGCAAGGTGTTTAGCGGTTCATCAGAAATGTACCGTAAAGCGATGCCATTATTTACACACAGAAATAGCAGGTCCATATTCACATCCACATTTTGGTACATTTCCTGTCACTTCCACATATTCCAGGTTCCACATACAGTATAAAATATGACTACATTAGTAAAGTAACTAAAAATATTATGGGAGTAAACTGTGTTACTTTAAGAAGTTACCCTCCCAAGCATTGTCGACCCGACGTTCTGTACATATATCTGTTAAATATCACCAAGGCAACCGTCAATCTGCCGTAGATGTCCCTGTCACTGAACTAGATGTCGCTGTAATCTCCCTCTCTATCTCTCGCTCTATTTCTCTCTCTCTCTCTTTCTCTCTCTCGCTAAGTCTATCTTGCTCTTTTGCTCTCTCTATCTCTTTATCTCTACCTTAGTTTTTGTCTAAGATAGAGGAGGAGAAAACAAGTATTGGGAATGACAATAGAACATGTTTTTGATGAGTGTGTGTGTGTGTGTGTGTGTGTGCGTGCATCTGTGCATCATGTGTCTGTCACGAACATGCATGCACGCACGCACACACACACACACACTCAAAGAGGGAGCGGGTGTGAGTGTAAATTGATAGAACATCACCGGTCCTGGTGGAGTGTTAGTCAGTGTTAAAAATGGAGGCTAAAATTAACTCACCTTTCACACCTACATGTCTCCCTGGTTCTGTGTGTGTGTGTGTGTGTGTGTGTGTGTGCGTGTGGGTGGGTGTGTATGTGTGTGTGCGTGTGTGTGTGTGTGTGAAAACAGGAATACTACTCTCGTATATGTATTCTATCTGTATAATTCCCCACTCGTGTCCTTGCTTCAATACTCTTTTTAACCTCTAACACACTCTCTCTTAGCCCCCCCTCCTCCCTCCACCTCCATCTCTCTCCCTGTCTCTCTCTCTCTCCATCTATCTCTCTCCCTCCATCTCTATCTCTCTCCCTGTCTCTCTCTCTCTCCATCTATCTCTCTCCCTCGTCTCTATCTCTCTCCCCTCCACCTCCATCTCTCTCCTTGTCTCTCTCTCTCTCCATCTATCTCTCTCCCTCCGTCTCTATCTCTCTCCCCTCCACCTCCATCTCTCTCCTTGTCTCTCTCTCTCTCTCCCCATCACCTCCCTCTCTCTCTCTCTCTCCCCATCACCTCCATGTCCCTCTCTCCATCTGTCCGTCGGTCGGACGATAAACGACAGAGACAGGCAGAGCGTTCTCATCACACCGCCGTGAGCACGCCAAAGCGCTAATGTGCCCTTTCCTTCCCCTCTCTTCCTCCTCCTCTCTTCCTCCTCCTCTCTTCCTTACCCCTCCCCCCACACTCCTGGTAATTGGTTTGCTCCCTTGGTTGACGTGGGGAGCATGAGGAGAGGGTGTGCGAGGAATGGTGTGTGTGGGGGGGTGAAAGATGTCAGATGGTTGACAGCAAAGGAGGTGTGGAGGAGGTTTGGAGGAGCAAACAGCAGAGGACTACAAATAAGAAACAATTTCGCTCCCTTGGAGGTCTTAGAGTAACCTGACATGCCAGATGAGTTGTTAGTCACAAGTCCATCTGGGGAGCCGTACCTTTAAACTGTTTGTAAAGGGAAGGAACTTGCAAAATAACGTTTTCCCTGTCTGCACACCTAAACCACGCCGGTATAGCTAAGGTGATTGCTAAATTCAGCTGCTACTCTGACACATTCTAAATTATTCCTAGGCTTTCCACATTGATTCAAAACTGAAGCACGTGAGATCACGATGGTCTCGCAAGGCTAGTCAGGGGTTCTCAAACTTTTCAGCTCGCAACCCTCCAAAATAAGAGTGCAGAGACTCACGACCCCCGGGGGGTCCCGACCCCCAGTTTGAGAACCACTTAGACTTAGTCTTAGACCACCCCCCCCCCTTCCCCCCACCTGCTTGTTTGGAAACACAACTACGCGAGTGCAGGAGGGGGCCAACCTCTTCAAAGTTGAAATTCACATTGACATTGTAGTTGGCTGAATCTGCCGATAGCTAAGCCCCTCCTTCCACATTGTATTTCCCTGTTCACACAGTTGTCCTTACTTGGCAGTGGGTATATCTGTGGAACCCCTGAATGCAAGTGTTTGCTGCGGTGTGGAAAACAACCAGGCCAAACAGCGGCCAGCTAATGCCGCACATGTCGGTTTCCACTGGTGCTTTAGCTGATTTTAAACAATGTGATTGGGTGAGAAGATAAATGTAGGTAGTCCCATAAGGACGTTTACTGTATTAAATGTATTAGCACCACCTTTATGACAAAGGGTTTTACAGACATGGATTAAGTCCTACTAGATCAATAACTTTTTTCAGTAGAGATCTTCATTTAATTTTGTTTTAGTCCTGGTTTAATCCATGCCTGTGTCACTGGCCAAAACACTTTTAAATTGTGGGGTTCCATACTGATAACTTTTTAGGTCAAACAAGAGGCTGGTCTTACACAGTAGTTGACTGACTGCCACCCCTGATGGTTCCTCTGAGGAACCTGAAGGTTTTGGGTGCAGCGTAGTGTTAAACAGTACTACTCATACAGGAAATGGAAACACAGAGAGAGAGCAAGTCCTTTTAAAAGCCCCGCCCCTAAACATTAATTAATGTTTTAAATTGTAATATTATTTAAACAGTTTTCAATGCATTTTGGACTGTACCATGATCATAGCGGGGTGGGGGGTGTTCCTGTCACCTCTCCTATCACCTCCCACCCTGTCTGTTCCCCCACTTATTTCTCTCGCCTGACAGGCCGAGCTTCTGATTTCAAAGCCAAGCACTGGAAAACTACCTGCCACAGAATTCAGGGGTTTAACAATAGTTTGCAGCGCAATTAAACCCTCTGCACTTATCATGTACTTCATTTTGTCATTATGAGGCTGCCACGCAACAATGCGTGTGACAAAACATCAGTCAGAGCAAATGAGGGGAAATTAACCAAATACAATACCGTCACAGCTTCTTACTCCTACAGAGCACAAAAGCATGGAAAAAATTAAATGTAACTTCAGCTAAATTACAGCTGAAAAATGTACTGATTGGCATCAGACATTAATGTAACCCAGTAACAATTATCTGAAGGATGTTATAAGAATTCCCATTGAGACTCACTTCTTGTGTTCCTCATGGTTACTGTATGTGCTCTCATTTCAAGATAATTATTGTTAAATGTAAATATATTCGAAAACCCCTATGGCAGGCATGTTTTCAACACACCTATTGAAGGTTTATTTTAGCAAAGTTGTAAAGATGATACATATAACCACATTATGACAAGAATGACATTTTTCAGTGTCTTGTCATGTAAGCTGCCATGTTGTTAGTTAGCTATTAGCTACAATGTCATGTTTGTCGTAATATCAACAGATGTTACAGATTTGAGATCATATATTTTGTAGCCAGTAATTTCCTGAATGCCCGATAACACAATATGGTTTGTCAACATAATTTATAAGAAAAGTTATTAATAACAATTATTATAATTATAATTATTATTATATAATATTAATTATTATTATTATTATTATTATTATTATTAAGCTTTTTTAAATGCATTTGTAATTTTCTTAAAATTAAAAAAAA
Organism: Typhlichthys subterraneus; assembly: GCA_027564835.1. Classification (NCBI taxonomy): domain Eukaryota; kingdom Metazoa; phylum Chordata; class Actinopteri; order Percopsiformes; family Amblyopsidae; genus Typhlichthys; species Typhlichthys subterraneus. Next base: position 3,278 of record JAODUH010001666.1, on the reverse strand, counting down.
TATATATTACTCGTTATGAGTCAATGGGCAATTATGGGTGGGCAACATTACATCAAAAACATTTAGGATTTGAGTTCAGCTGCAATTATTTGAATTGGCCACAAGGTCACGTTACACAAATGTAAAGTTGGGCTGAATTCCATCGATCAAACTGCTAATTATTTCAAATTAAGGACAGCACAGGTGGAGCGTCGGAGCATTACAAGCACGAGGGCTTGCTTTCCTCTTCTTATCTCTACTGCGGCGTCTGCATTTCTGACAGCAAACAGCACATAGACCGGAGGAGCCTCGTGATAAAACCTCAGCACACCTGCCCCAGACAGAAATACTAAGAGATAATGTACCAAACTTCTGCTCCCGGATCCTCGTGACAGCTGTGCACGTTGTGGAATTAAATGCAGACTTTAAGAACATCACGTTTTAATTTTTTTAATTTTTGCCATTTTAAAAGGGTTCTTTGGGTTTTGTTGTGTTCATCACAAAACACGTGTCAAGTTACCTCTGCACTGGAATACACTGGATACATTTCACACTGTCTGAAGGTATCAGCAAGGTTGTCCGCAGTGTTTTGTGAAGCTGCATCAAGACAACTGACATGTGGTTTGGTTATAGGTTTAATAATTTGCATGTTTCGTGTTAGTTTGAGACTGGAGTGGACTATCAAGGCCTGAAATGTCCCGTGAAGAGGGACTTTGTGACCGTCCATTCTCCCTTTCTTCACCTTTTTCCCCCTCATTGCAGTAATCCCGTCATCCGCCTCTCACAGCCCTGTCTTTCCTTTAATCTTCTCTCCCTCTATCCCGCGTTCTTCTTCTCCCTCTTTCATTCAAACACACGGTCTGCTTTCTCTCTCTCTCGCCGTCTGTCCCCGAGCCAGGCCCCGTAATGAGAGGAAGTGGAGTAAATGTTTGATGAGTGAGCTTTAATTTTTCAGCGGAGCTGGGTAATAGTTGTGTAACCACAAGACCATGCTTTGAAATATTGATCTAAGGGGTCAGGAGGGAGGGGTGTGGTGGGGTTTTGGGCGCTGAGAGATGGACGGAAAGGGTAGATGAGCGAGAGGGAGGGAGAGTAAATGAGAAAGGAGGGGTAGACCTTCTTATTTTTATTTATTTTTTATGCAAAATCAACGTGACTCACTGAAAATTACTTCAAATTCAAATAACTTGTGGTGAAAGACTAGGGTGGATCAGCACAAACAATGGACCAATGACAAAAATCAATCCCTGTTAGCTACTGTAGTCAACTAGATGTTATTATAGCTGGCAAATCAATAATAAACCATTTGACACCGAGGACTTAATGGTAGTCTTTCTGGAGAAAGATTGTTGATATTTGAACTTGATCAAAACATAATCACATCTTCCTTCAGTTCCGTAAGGTGCTCCCTCAATGGCAACAAGGATAGGCTATTGTTGTGTGGTGTGGTCTGCACCACATTGCTAGTGTTACCATTTACAGAATCAGGGTTTTGTAGAAACGTCTGATTATTTTTTCAGCACGCACAGAGAATAAGAAGCTATCGTGGACTGTAAATGTAAAACCCTGCTTAATATTTAAATGATACTTCATACATAAACAGGTGACAAATTGACCCATTTACGTTCTCTTGCAAATCAATAACGATGGAGCTCAAATGTCAAATGTCAAATACAAAAGAGAGCCAATTGACCTTTCCCAAGCACCGTCCCTTTTTGCTTGTCCTCCAATAACAGTTGAGCATTTATTGAATCTGACTGAACCTTCCATCAACTGTCTGTTTTGCTGTAATAGCTTTCTACGGTGTTTTGGGGCGGGGCTTGGGAAAGGTAAATTATGGTAAAACAAAACTGTAACTGATAATAGCTTGTTACATAAACTATGTGTTGCTAATATGTACCGCAAAACTATTGCTGTACTACAAATATATGAAGAACTTCTTAAGGACTTCTCCATAACGCAAACTGATTCGGGATGGTCAGGTCTGGACAGCCACTACGAATGGAGGGAAGAGCAATGGATTGACCGGACGTTATAAAAAACGCTTCTGGAGATTTGATAAAAGACTCAACGTTATAAATGGATAGATGATTTGATAAATGAACAAATTGACAAATAAACAAATTGAATTAATGAAAACAGCATTTAAATAAATTGACCTTTGATTTTTTCAAATAAAACAAATGCACTTTTATCAACCTAATTTTTATAAATAATTTGTATAACTTCCACCCCTCATAATTTTGCCCTCAATGATTTCACAATGTTTTAGTCAGGTATAGTAAGTCTTGTAAATATAAAGTTAACCACAATGTTATATGTATATACTTACAAGGAGAGGATATTTTTGTTTTTGCATTCACACCCACTGTTCTGTTTAGTAGCTGTCTTTTTTATGATTATAGAAACCCATGGTGCATAGCGGATTTGAAAAAAGTATTTCATATTGAGCTGGCATTTTGAATTTTTGAATACCCACATGTTAATTGAGCTCATGCTGTTTTTATCAATCAAATACTCTGATTGGTTTATTTAGATGACATTTAAAATATTGACAAAACTAACATTAGGACAATCGTGTGTCAAATACATAAACGTCTGTCAAAGCGTGTGAAAAATAATAAATAAACCTATATTTGAGAAGACAATATGTGAACTATGATATTAATATTAAATTATGGGTAAAGCTACACAGCAAAAAAAAGAGTGTTATTTTGAGTCAATATTTGAGTGTTAAATCATTTGAGTTGTTCAGTGGTAATTTGCGAGTAATTTCCTCACTTGCAGTGTTAATAAAGCTCTGTCGTGGGTGCTGTTTAGCGGTGTTACAGTGGGTGCACCACAGTGGAGTAAATTGCGTTTCCGGTTTTTTCGCGCTATTTTCCATCTGCGAAACTTTGCATGGTCTCATGAGGTAAGTGGAACTGCTTTAATTCAATAATAAGTAACCTACTTAATAAACATGATCATCAATCCAACAATGTTCAATTGATTTCATAATAAGGCTTATTTTTTAGCCTTATTACTTTATATTCTATAATTCCGTGTTTTAGATAAACTCCTATAGACAGCCGTTACGGTACGGTACCGCTAGCTACCGAGTAGAGTACCATATAATCACACAATTACAACGTGTAGCTATCTTAATTTATTGAAAATGACAATGATAGACTATATTTATCCGATTCACCTTTTACATAACTTGTTTTGTGTTTATATTGTGTGACAGTCGTTTACCGGTACCTGTAGGTGTCGATAGAAATGTAACACCTGCTTCTGTCACTGCAGTGGTTATGATT
>JAODUH010001665.1:0-12628 GCA_027564835.1 Typhlichthys subterraneus | reverse complement strand
ATATATTTTTTTTTTTTTTTTTTTTTTTTTATTATTTTAATGGAGATATTAACCTCATGGGGCTAAAATATACTGTCTGTTCCTGTAGAGAAGACAATGGACAAACACAACCATAAATCACTCCATGTCCATGTCCAAGTCCTAGTTTCCTGTTTTTTTTTTTTGGTCAGAGGAATGCACACAACCGTCCAGCCCTCTTCGGGCCAGTCACATTACAGTGTTCTGATTCACCTCTGTGTTACAGAGCCTCGGCCAACAGAAGAACGGGGGTCATGCGGAGTAGAAGTGGCTGCCACGGCTATCGGAATGCCACAGTGTCCTTCCTCACTGTTGCCATTCCTACTGGCGCTCCTGGGGTATGGTGAGTGCTGCGAGCAAAGGCCCTACCCAACCATGCATTGATGAGAAGGCTGCGGTGGTCCTACTGCAGACCGTGGTGCTCTGGACGGAAAAAGAGAGGGTTAAATGGCAGGACACTCTTCCTCTATCCCCTCCCTGTTTCCTTTGGAGGCCGTTGCTTTGTTAGTATTCATTCTGAGCAAAATAGGAATTGCACAGCACAATAGCTCCTACAACGAGTGTGTTAATACAGTAGAACAGTCAGTTAGTATAGTGTTGTTTCCAAACCACAAATAGTGACTGAAGTCTAAAGGCCATCCCAAAGACTAGTACCCAGACCTAAATAACGCTATTCTGTGAATGTGGAACAAGTTGTGGAAAAAGTAAAACGTTCTTTTTCCACCTGTGGGCTGGCCACTAATAAAATGAATGGAAACATTGTTTGAATTATCCGACTGAACTAATAACAAAAAATACTTGTGAGATGTTGGGACCTGGTTGTAGAAAACAATAAATATTTTACACCAGATTTACTAAAAAACCCCAATCATATACTGTGTGTGATATGTGAGATACTTTTTACCATAGCCTAATCAGATTAATGCCGCCACACTGTGTTCACACTGAGACTGAAATAAAGAAATAATTCTGTCCAACTCATGTCTTGCTCTCTGCCCTGTCTCACGTAGCCATCGCAGGCCTCAACATCTGGCCCTCCCTCCACGTCGCCCTTAGCAACGCCAGCGTGTTTGTGGACTTCAGCACAAAGTGCAACAGTAGCACCCTGCGAAATACCACCCTCTCTCTGGTTGACACGGAAACCAACTCCACCCTATTAACCAGGAGCCTCCCTAACGGCCAATCAGATGGGCGAATAGAGTTTAATTGCTCTTGCTTCCTGTATGCTGGAACCTTCCGCTTTCATCTGAGGCAGAACAGCGTCATAACTGATTACCATGCTAATGGCACTGACACTAGAGGCACATGCACAACGTCCTGGTGGTGGAGTTCTGAACTGCAGGTTCAGTGGCCCACCTTTCACATTGCCGTGGACAGAGCTGGAAACCATTCTGGATCATTTCAGGTAAAACCGTGGGCTCTCTTCATTGCTACAGTGTTGTGTCTGCTGATCTTAAATTATGCATTCTGGGGGGCGGGGATAGACATATACTGTGCTGCATACAATATTTCATGTTGAGCCGTTTTGGGGTTTCATAAAATATAAATCAGTATATTATAATGTTAACATGTAATAATGTCAGTGACTCATGCTTCTTTTACTACACACAACTTGTGAGTTGCTAGCTTAAAAGCATGTTAATACCAACACATCAAGCACATTCTCTCTCTCTAGGTGGGGATCTCCACCAATGAACACTTCCAGCCTTGTTCAGGGGTCCAGTCGGCCGCCCTCTTCCTAGAGGTCAACTACATGGAATACAACCAGATTGGTCGAAACAGCATCGACAAGGTCCGCACCCGGACGCGTCATCCAATCAGACCCCTTCGTTCCCAGAGCATCAACTTGCCCTGCGCCTTCCCTTTCACGGAGAGAGACTTCATACGGGTGGCTCTGCGCTCACCTCACACCAGCCAGGAGGTGAAGAGCTCCGGGCCTCTCTACCTGTCTCGCATCTTCTCGTACAAGCTGCTGGTAGACAACACCAATGCTTACAGGAGCGGCTGTGAAGGCACTATGGCTGTTAAGCTGATTGCCCCGCCCTGCGCTCACATCAGTGGTAAAGTGTTGCTGTACCAGGACAGAAGTGGCAGCGGGGGGGCTGCCGGTCCTGGGGTCGGGAAAGGGGGAACACCGTTGGCGGGGTTTGGTTCAGAGGAAGGCTCTGCTCCAACGCTGGCCTTTAACTGGCTCACTCAGGGGGAGAACGAGACTGAATTTAACTGCTCTCTGTTTTATCCCGGGAGGAATAAGTACTGCTTTCGATTTGTCTTTAATTTCAGCCGCTCCCCTAGCCCAGCGCAGACCTGCTTGGTGGTTTATAGGAGTGCAGGTGAGATTTGCTGTATGATGTTGATGTGAGTTCTGTTGCAGGTGAATGGGTTATATATTGGCTAGGCACAAAGACAAGGTTTGCTTAACACAAATTGAATTAATCTATAACAGCATGTTACATATTTATAGGAACCATATTTAGCCATACCAGTTGGTTGTATGGTTTGGTGGTCTGAGTCTGCAGATAAACCACAATGCTCTTAGATTAAAATGCATTTACAGTAATGATAATCACTTTTAACCACAATGCTCTTAGATTAAAATGCATTTACAGTAATGATATTCACTTTTATTGCCTGTCACAAAACATCAGCCACACATTCTTCACAATCTAGTATAAACTTTGGCATCTAAGAATGAAATTGAGGTTTCTGTCATACAGACAAATAATTGCTTATTTCACATTACAGGAGTGAATGCTATTTTCTCTTTGACATATATTGAGTATATCCTTATGTCCCGGGACACTTTAATTGTGTTAAATATTATATTTGTTCTACAGCATGGATCATTTTCAACAGTCGTTGTTTGTCAACTATGGAAATCAGATAGTGTGACAGATATGCACTTAATGGACGATCTAATATGATAGAGAGAAAGCACTTTGTTTTGCTGATCTATCACGTCTTTAGAGTCATGGGGCGAGTGGTTGCCATGGAGTGCTTGCAGTGTCAGCTGTGGAGAAGGCCTAAGGGAACGTGTCCGTGAGTGTCTACTGCCCTCTGGTGGTAAAAGCGTGCAGTGCACCGGCATGGTAAAAGAGCAGTCCCTTTGCTCGCTGGAGGACTGTGCTGGTTAGTCCATGTTCCTCTCTCACTATCTTGTATTTTATCACTGCCAGTTCCAGAGCTCATGGCATTACGTTCCGTCTGGCGAAATAAATTAATAATAAACAAATGTATAAATAAATCAAATATATTTTGAGAGATTGTGTGATGAATGACTCTCTCTCTTACTTCGTCAGCGTTGCCCCTTCCCTCCCCCTCCCTCCCCCCCTCGTATGTCGGGCTCAACTCGCTGGGGGGCAACGCAGTAGCGGTAGCCGGCATCTCCTTGTGCTTGGCTGTGATCCTGGCCACTGTTGTGGTCACCGTGTGGCGAAAGGTTTGCCGGACCCCCCAGTGCAGCTCCGTGCGCCAGGGCTCCGTGCATTCCCCCGGAGGGCGCAAGCTGTCGGACGAGGCCTCCATATGCGGGCACAGCCTCCAGAGACCCAGCCTGGCGGACAGCCAGAACCCTCCAGCGGGTGTGGGGATTGGCTTGGCCCAGAAAGACAGCTCTTCCTTGGATGGTCATCCTCTATCGCAGGCCCTGCTTGCACCTGTCTCACAGGACACAGACAGGCTGTCGCCGACAGGACAAAAGATGCCGCCACCCATATTTGGGTATGTATAGATAATTAGCTTAAAGGATATATATATATATAAATATATATATATATATATTCTCTGCCTTCATATTTTAATATATATTATCTGCCTTCATATTTTATATATATGACGGTGCCTGCCACAAGATGGCGCAATAAGCACTGACATGTTCGACCAAGACAACTGCTATGTCAGCCGAGTACACACACACAGAAAGACATGCACTAAATGTTTATGTGAGTATGTAAATAAAGAACAGAGAACCTTGGATTACAACACGCACAGGGTGTGACGTCATTCTCTATTCAGGTTGCCATGCCTCCATTATATATTTACATAGAAAACAGTTGTTTGCTGCTATAATGTATTAATGTTTAAAATGTAATATATAGAACCTTTAATGGTAGTTTCCACACATGTAAGGCAGTGCAGAATGCCTTAAAGCCACCGTTGGGCACACGGAGGGACATTAAAGAGTACAACCAGTGCTCTATGTCAAATTTGAACAGTCAGTCCTAAAAGATGCACCCATAGAACCCCAAAAGCTGCTCACGGTTTATGTTTGAAGGACATATGCATCATATGCAAGAAAACATGGCTCTAGTGGATGTGAGAAAACCAATAATACATCAAAAATAGAGCGATGCAAACCATCTCTATGGGAGCAAACATGGAACAGTTCAAGTCACCTAACATCACCAAAGACAACAACAGCAATTTTCCATTGACATGCATGGAGCGCTGGGTTGCTCTGGTCACTATAAAGGAGGAGAATGTAATGAACCCCCCTTCCAAAAGATGAATGTGGAAGTTCCCATACATTTGTGCCTATAACTCCGCTCAATAATCTCTGGTGCCAATACTGGTGTCAATACTATTCATCATTCAGGTGGTGGGAGGGGCATGCACTCTCAACAAAACAGCAAAAATTATACAGCAGTGTTTTCAACTAGAGTTATTCACTGTCCCTTTAACCAGTATAATAGATTTAGCTGTTTGCTTATTCCCGTTAATTATATATTTTTCTTTGCCGGTTTTAATATTCTCTGCCTTCATATTTTATAACGCATTTAAAAATGAAATGTTTATTTATTATTATTAGTAGTAGTAGTAGTATTATGTCAGGCAAGCATAATTGCATTGTGATATTTCCCCAATCTAAAATGATTGCTGTCTGGTAGTGTTAAATACATGTCTTTCCAGCTACCGCCTGGCTCAGCAGCAGTTGAAGGAAATGAAGAAGAAGGGGATGAAGGAGGCTACAAAGCTGTACCATGTCTCCTCCAGCCCTGTCCAAGACACCTTGGAGACCTCTGGAGACCTCTCACCCACCAACTCTCCAGCGGCAACCCCGACAGGGTTTACCTCCTCTGGGCTCACGGGCAGCCCAGTTCCCCTGAAGCTTATGGAGGACACTGGCGTAAACCGTTTCCGTACCGCGGCTCCCTTACCCGAGCAGAGAGCCACGTTGCAGACCTCCGGGGCCACGCTGCAGACCTTCAGGGCCACAGCAGACAGACTGAGCCCCAGGGTGGAGCTCGTCCTGAGGCCTCCACATTGTAGTTATGGAGACGGGGGCAGCGCAAAACGACGTGACCGCACCGCTGACTGGGTGGAAATGGTGGCAAGGAGTGGTCACGGGGGTTTTACAGGGAGAGGAGAAGACACTTTGAGTGATTTGTACAGGAAGAATCCCCATTTCCGTCGAACCTTTAGTTTTAATGATACCCAACCGCAGTCCTCTACATATGCCAGGCAATTCAGAGAGAGGAGCATGACTCAGGTAAATTGTTCAATTTTAAAGCCCGGTAAATATACACCCGAAAATACAAAACACAGCTAACATGTGTACACGGTTGCTGTTTGGCACTATGTGCTGGGTCAGCAAAGCGAATATACTCAAATGAACCAGTCATAAAATAGGTGTCAGTTGTCCTTCCATAACAATGGGTGCAGCTAAACCGTCATAGCAGGATCAGGTAGCTGTCCACCAAGCAGTGTTCCCAGGCAGTTGACAATCGGTCTACTCATCAAAATATCCTGTATTTTCAGTTGTATCTTCGCATTGACCTTTTCATTTGCCAATGTTGTTTATTTCAATATGAATGTTAAGTGTGGAGGCTCTTTGTGAAGGTGAAGAATCTCATTTAAATGTCCGTTATCATTGCAGGTGGGCTCTCGGACCCTCCCGGAGGGTAGCTGTAGGACTAAAGGAGTCAGGGAGGGTCCGCCATTCCCTCCCTTGCCCCAATACCATTTCCATGGGCAGACAGGCTCTGACTGGGTCACTTCCAGACTTCATAGAAATGACCAGCGGCCCTGGGAACAAACAGCGATCCCTTGTTTAAACGGTGAGCTCAAGCACATAGGATCAAACACAGATTCCATTTCATTGGCTCATGGGAGAGCTAGCCTCAACGGCACCAGCGAGAGAGAGATCCAGAGGAGTAGTGTTGGGGGTGGCGGAGGGGAGAACTCAGGGATTGGCGGCCCACCTGGAGGGCCTGTCCGCGGTGGCCACCTCGGCCTGGAGCGCGCCGAGCAGAACTGGAGATGCCGGGGCCCATCTCCGATCCAGAGGAACATTCTAGCACGTAAATTGAAGGAGGCCCAGGCGTGTTCTGCGTCTTCTGGCCACAGGGGGAGACAGCGGAGCTCCACCTTTAGCGTTTCCTCTTCGGGGCAGAACGTAGGTCGTAGCCTGCCCATGTCCAGAGAATACAGCAGCAGCGGTGGCTCCCCCTATGGGCTGAGTGAGGCAGAGCAGAGGATGCTGGACCTAGACCTGCCCTCAGCATATGTAGAGTAGACTATGATGTACATCAATATACCCCCTTCTTAACTGGACTGGGTTGTCTGGCCTTTGTGATTTACTTATATTTGACCTCACAGACGATTCAACGATGTTAACTGTGATATGGTAACCCACACTATTGTAACCGAGCAAGCAATCATGCTATATGCTGCCTAAGACAGCACTGCATACCGAATACAAGTTTTATGGTTGCATTCCTACATTTAGGACAATCCCCATGGTTCTTTAGTGAGCACAAGCTATCAAACCTTAAGAAGACCATATACGATTACAATACATTAATCACAGCTAAACAACATTTTACTGTGATTGATGCTTTCCAAAAGCTTCTTTGAACTGGGATAACATTTTTCGGGAAAAACCACTTAATATTATTCCACATGTATATTATTTACCGTTTCTGTTACTGGATGCCTTTAGACCTTCTGAATGACAATATTTACACAGTATTGGTGTCAATTACATAATTATGATATATTTCTGTGACAAGCTATAAGGGAAACAAAGACAATATTAATGCAATAACCTGTAAAAAGTGTTTTTTATACTGCAGCAGCACTGACCATTCTCACTATACCGTAGTTTACTGTTGGACAATGTGAATGTGTAGTTTTCAGCGTATAAATTCCTACCACTTTCACTAGTGATAGTATTAGTCTACAATTAATGTGGCACTGTCATTATTATTGCTAGACAATCAAATCAGGGAGAAACAATACAGTAAAATGCTGTTTGTTTATTGTGCCATTGTTATATGTCCAAACTACTGATGATCAGAGAGCACATTTAATATGTGGTGTGATGACAATTGTAAGATAGAGAGATATTCACTTTTGTTATTAACTTCATTTAGCAAAAGACAAATGGACATTGAATAATAAAACATGACCACAGGAAACATGTATGTTAATATGCTTACATCATGCATATTCCATATCAAGCTAACGCGTTTAAAGAAGTGAAGCGTCTTGAGTCAAGTTAATTTTCGCCGGCCCCGCTGCCCTCGGTGTCCAAGAAGAGCAGAGGCCGCACCTTCATGGTGGTGTGTCTGAGAGAGTACCAGAGGCCCTTCCAGGTCCCCCACACAATGCCGTTGTCAAACTGGCCCTTGTACTCTCCTCCATGGTAGAACTTCCCGTTCAAATTGGCAGCATGGCATCTAAAATCCGGATGTTCAAAACAGAGACTGGGTTACAGTATGGCAATGATAACATGCAGCAGGATTGGCAACTGTTGTATTTTCTATACTATATTCGGTTTTCCTTATTTGTGCTTGTATGTTATGTAACTACGTAAGCCAACGTGTTTCACGCAAAGGTTCCAGAATGTTCAATACTTTAGTGCCTCACCTGTTGTACCACCAACCTGCCTTGTTCTCCTCCGCACAGTTCCCCTGAAGGTAGCGGTCATTGTCCTGTCAATCACTCATTAGAGTCATTATCAGAGCTGGTGTCACTGCTAGCATAGTTAGAACACCCGGTCAAAGCATACAAACAAGGCATACCGTACAGGCCTGTTCTGCCTTATGGTTGAATTCAGTGTTTTTCAGATATGTTGGCTGACACTCTAAACGAGTGTACTCGGGTGTACGAAATAGAAGAATGTACCTTAAATAACACAAAGGGATGAGAAACATAAAAATGCCTACAGTTTAAACTTTTAATTTGATACTTCATTTGTTTTCCAAAGAAGCTGTAGAAATGTATGAAATGTATTTGAAAATCTAAAATCTGACTTCTGTATTCTTGTATTCATAGTATTTTTTGAAAGTGCCTGCCCTTTTCAAACAGTTTCAATGGACAGCTCCCCAGATGGACTTGTGTCTAACAATCAATCTGGCATGTCAGGTTAAGAAAGTGGTCAATGTCTTTGTTTGTTTATTCAAATCAGTGCAACAGGCTTCGTACTCCTGCTCTACCTGTTTACATGAGCAGAGCGGGAGACTGACCTGGTCCCTGGTGGTGAACTGCATGCCACTGAGGCAGGCAGACCACTGCTCCACCATGCCACCTCCACCAGTCAGGGCATCGCCGGCACGCCCACTGTACTGCCCGTACCGGAGACGATACTTATCCTGGAAGCAGGGCAACGTAGCAGTGTTAGTGTGTTCGTGGACTTAAGTTATTTTGGAGAACTTGACATGTAAAATGGTGTCTGACCAGCTCATCTGAGATCCTGAAGTTCTCATAAAAAGCATGTGTCCTCTGGCCATTCCAGTCCATTAGTTCAATTTTTACCAGGTTGTTGCCTTCTGATAACAACAAATGATTTAGGAAACATGTGAAGGACGGTGTTGTACAGCAGGCAGCTTTGATAATGGTTTGTTTATATTATGTAAAAAAACTAAATTTGCCCAATACTGTTGAAATACCTATCACACCCTTTAGAGAGAAAAAATAAATAAATATGCTTTATGTACTACAACCTGTTATGTTAATGTGGTAAAGCGTATGTGACTACATCCATGCTGGTGCTGAGACACAGCAGATTGTGAGATTAGAAGCCTGGGATATTATAAACAACAGTGAGTCTCATACCGTACCTTGTGAAAGCAGGGCATGTATCTGTTCATTTCCCAGCCAGAACTCATCATTCCATAGTTTGAAATCACCAAATCCATCTCTGTAGTCCACCCAGTCTCTACAACCAGTTGACAATAGATTAGTCATGTTTTCACAAGGTTTTACATGTAATAAATATATCATCAACTGTATTTGTAATGTTTGCATCAATAGTTCTTTTGAAAAACTTAATATTCTAGAATATGGCCTATTGGGTTTGCTATTCAACTGAAAGACATCAAAATAAATAAAATAAAAACAATAATGTCAGTTGGACCTGTCGAAGTGGACCCTGCCATGTCTCCGTCTTTGGAACACAGTCCAGCCTGCCCCATCCTCCATGTCACAGTATGCCAGAAATGGCTCCTGGTCTGGCTTGGGTCTGATGCGGTAGAAACCACTTGATGGTCTCAGTCTGTCGTACAGCTCAGAACAATCTAGAAGGCAATGTGTTTTGAGAATTTAGAGAAAAGAGAATGAGCCACATTATGGTAAATTATATAAAGGCAGTATACTGTAGTGTGAACCTGCTATGGGTCAAATTTGTAACAAGTGTTTGTGGTGTTCAGGTCAAATTGACTCAAACTGCCTGAGACACTCACTAACATAAACACACTCATCAATCACATCATAGAACTATGTTACATTGTTGCAATCCAATAACTGAGAAGCCATCAGCTAATTTTTCACTGTGCTCTTTACATAACTCTGTAGTGTGGGCATCACACTGTACCCCTCACACCATCTCACTGAGTGTGGGTCACTACAACTACAATCCTCCATCAGCAATGTGAGCAAAAGATTTATCACACTATTATCTGCTCGGAGGGCCTTAGACTTAGAGCTAATGGACGCACATGAAATGGAAGCAAACGGAAGACTGCGATGGAAGAGAAGGACGTTTCAGAATATGAGGACCATATAGAAAGAAATTATGATAGTGTGTTCAAAAGAACCCCACAGCCAACCGCTGAAAAAGCTCCACAGCCAGCCATAGGAGCTCCACTGCCAACCATATGAGGAGTCCCACCAGCCATAGGAAAGGCCCCATAGCCAGCTGTAGGAAGTGTCCCACATATCGTTTTGCATTTTTCCTAGATAATGATTTATGCCACAAGTCTTTATTAAAGTGTATGCAGAATGGGTCTAAAAGGTGAACATAATGCAAGGGTTATAATAACACAATGTCATCACACAGTAGGTTGTAGGCTACATTGTATTATTTCAGAAATGCTGTGAAACATCAAAGAAATACCAGGACGCTGCATGATCATGCACATGCTGGGCAAAATAGCGAATGTGCACTTCGCTGCTCGTGGTGTGCGTATACATCCCACACACACAGACAACACTTCCGTTATCTCTCTTTTTGTTTTTTATTAAACTAAACACTTTCACTGTTACCTTTGTCATGGACAATTACGTTGCCTGCGGTTGGGAGCGGGGTCACCGTTCCAGTGTGCTGGGCTTCTGTCCTGTTGTTTGGGACTTGGCCAGGGTCCACGTCCGCTTTGTACGGAGTGGATAGGATGGGCCGGACGTACTGGTGCATCTTCAGATGGTCGATCTGCCAGGCCCCGCTCAACAGCTTATACTGCAGGTCACGAATGCTGCGCTTAAGAGCTGCCGCCTGTGGTCCACACCCCTCTGCAGCCTGGACGGAGAAGGAAATAATAAGGTCCTGTTTGAGTGATTGTACTCACACTCATGATTACAATGATACTTACAGTAGGCCTAGGCTACATTTACTTAGCGTAGGCATTCTCATCAGTGAAAAGTCTATAGTAGCCTATATTGTTTAGACCACACATAGGAGAATGAGAGGCACATATCTTCAGGAATGCAGAAACAATTATAATATATAGTATATATGCTACATACCGAAAATTGAAGAGGTGAGAACATGCCTTGTATCAAAAGTGCCAGAAGAACCAGTGTTGACATGATTGTTTGGAGGAAATAATCTTTTGCGCAGGTCCATACGTCTGAAAGTAAACATTGTAGGCCTATAAGAATTTTATTAGTCAAATCTAGTTATTTATGGGGAAAATAACTAGATTTGACTGATAACAAAATAAAATGTAAACATCAGCACAACAGTACTACCTTTTCACTTGTCTCTTGTATGCTCAAGATCAGTGTTCTTTTTCCGGACAAGATTATTTATAGGTGAGTCGTTATGCATGGTCCACATTAAATCGAGTATTATACTTGATAAATACTGACCTGGGAGCAGTTTTGGGGTTTTCTTTACAAAGTTTGAGAGAAGTAGCTGATCCCAGGTCTGCAGTGGATACACTTGCACAATTCATTTTTCACATACTTCTTGAATTGTTCACAGTTGATCGCCTGATCATAGGCCTACAAATAAACGTGTTTGCATTTAAAGTCAAATGGCTTTGGGTGGAGAGCAACGCAAATTTTTGGTTATTAAACGAATGTTCACTAATATAATTAATGAGAGAACCAAGATTCAAGTGTTAAGTAATTCAGTTTTTGTGCACAGTTTAAGACACTGACATATGTCTAGGCTACTGGGTTGGACATGAGAAAGTGGGCAATCATAAGCCATGCGATGCTAGAGGAAAGGGCCACCGTTTTATTGTGCTTCAGGAAGTTGGAAACCGCTACGTTTGCAGAACAGGAGAGGACGAATAGTGGACGGATGAAACATATAACTGGTTAACCTTTGAACCGCGTTTCTCTAATTTCAGAAGAGTCACTAGACGACGCCTGCAAAATAGAATTTAAGTAAACTACAATATACAGCGTCTATGCTACGCGTTTTGCCTTTAAATGCTGAGAGTTTGAGAGGGGTTTTTCGCAAAAGGGATATCCAAACAAAACAATTCCATCTGATGCGCTGCATATCGACTGGTTCGTATTGTTACATTTGATTGTTTTGTTTGAAACGGTGCGTTGTCACTTATGTTTTTCTTGAATTATTTATTTGTTGCATGCTTTCTGTCATAGTTTGTCGGGTTCCCCTTAAAAACCGATGGATTCCACATTCGTGATTTATTTATTTATTTTACACCCTATAGCTGTAAACGACTAAACAGAATGTGTGCATATTATTTAACTCACCGTAACTATTAACTCATCATAAACAGGGTTGGCTCATGCAAAGTAATTTGTTAATAAATCGCCTAATCCATTGGAATACAAAAAAAGTTAGATCATATTAATTGGCTACTTTTGAATTAAACATAGGTCTACTTCAAATTCAAACATTTGGGGGGGGGGGTGTTGCAGCCGCAAAAATTTTCAAATGATTTATATAGAAATAAAAATTACATTATAAAGCATCCTTAAGAAAACAATATGATGTAACCACTGTCTTCCCAGCCGAGCATTTACATAAGTGCCTATATGTGCGAAGCACTTCTCAGTTGTCATTATATCATTGGTTTTAATGGGGGGGGGGGGGGGGGGTAATCATTTTTAATTAATAATAAAAAATATAATATAACTTTTTTTAAATGTAAAATGTAATCTGATTAATTAATACTGATTATTATATTTGTTA
>JAODUH010001664.1:0-12629 GCA_027564835.1 Typhlichthys subterraneus | reverse complement strand
AAATTAATATCGATATTGCAATTTTCATGATCAATATCGCAATATCACATTTGATCAATATCGTGCACCCCTAGTTGGCATTAGCGTTTGCTCCGCCCCCCTGCTGGCGGACCAATCAGGGTGGGATGCCAAGTCAAGCATGTTTATAAATGATGCTAGAGCTAGATGAGGCGATCAAAACGGTTGTAGCAACACCGATCGGTTAAAGGCTGTCCAATAGTTTGAACATAAACCAGAGGTCTACACACACACACGCACACACACACACACACACTCTAAAGAGGAAGTTGAGTCATATGGTGCAATCAGAGACGATGCACCAGTCTCAACTTGCACAACAACAACAGCAACATGAGCTGTTCCTCCTTTGTCCACGCTGCACCACAGAGCACAGAGGAGCCCGTATGGTGCTCTCTGCTGCCCCCACAGGTCCTGACACACAACACATGTCTGCATGTTGTTGTGACATGCTGGTGAGAGACGCTAAGGTGGCTACAGACACATATATAACTAACACGTTGACATAGCAACGCACAAGCCCTCAAACCCCTCCTCCAGCCAAGTTGGAGGTAGTCCAGTCCCTCAGGTGGAGGTGGTCCCCCAGGTGGAGGTGCAATGACGACGGGGCCCTCCAGACAAGCTGTGTGAGGCCTCTGGGGGCCTACACACACGCGCACACACACACGCTCTCTGCGCACATTATCTCAATGTAACCCCCCCTCCCGGTGGGAAATGTGCTCAAAGTAGCAGTGGCAGCGCTGGCAAGCCTCCGCTGGCAGCGCGTCACACACACAGACGCTAGCAGGCTAGCTTGGGCTGCGTTATGGAACTCCAGTAACGGGAGAGTCTCGGGGGAATGTGCCATCCCGTTGATATGGTGTAAATAAATCATTCACACTGTTAACACCAAGGCCAGCCCACGCAGGTGAGTGAAGCGGTCTGCACAGGGCCCTCGGCCAATCAGAATGAATTCAGATTACAATCAGGTTTTCTGCCCAGAATCAAATGCACTGCCAGCCCAGTCAGAGGCCCCTTTTTTTGGTTACAACATCTGCTGTGGGGCCAACGTGTGACGTGGTAACCATGCTGATCATGCTACATCACATACAACATGTTACACGGTAACCACGCTGAGCACTAGGTTACCTCCGGTTACCTACAACAGGTGACACGGTAACAGTTACCTACGTGACGGTACAACCATTTTCAGATTCTTCATTTCAAAATGGCCAATTCACAAACCACCAAGCGATCTGGTCTCTCTAGTGTGGTGTGATGTGGCACTGTGGTCTGCTGTTGTGAACAGTGAACAGGTAAGGCTGTCTGCTTGTGTGTTGGGGGGTGGGGGGGGGGTGCTGGTCTCTACCAGGCTGACACACCATTTCACGGGGTTCTGAGGTGGCAGCACAGGGCTAGAAATGCCTTGTGTGGTTTGGCCATCCGAGAGGTAACATTAGCCTCTGTCTCTCTCCCTATCTCTCTCTCTCCCTCCCTGCCATGTAAAAACAGACTGTGTGTCACCTTCTAACAAGCTTCTGTTCATGACTAACAAAGTGCTATATTTACTACCGACAATAGTGACCACGTTGCATTTGAATACATTTACATTTGATTTGTGATATTGATTCCCCTTTTGGCTACGTCTCTCTCGTGCTTCCCCGCTGCGGTCCCAAGTAAACAGCAAGAGCCATTTTCATGCAAAGTGGGCTAAACGTGGAGGTTTATACGGCACGGTAAGCCTCTGTGGCATGCGTGAGGCCCATGCATGTTCACCTAGAGCCGGCAGGGGTTTTAATGAATCGCTGGTGTCTCTGGCGCGTGTTCCCATTGTGTTCCCATTGTGTTCCCATTTCTCTGACTTGTTGCAGAGAAACCGAGGGTTCTCTGCAGGAGGAGTCCCGGAGGAGTCCCGGTGTAGAACACACTGAAACGTTTCTGCACCCCTCCCGTTTCCACGTCAAGGAGATGCTCCAGAGAAAGCAGCCACTTGGGAGAGATTCCCAGAGCCTCCGTTCAATCGACCAGCCAACCGCCCAATAAATGCCTTCAGTCCTGGTCGGGCAGAGCCAGCCTGTGTGTGTGTAAAGTCTGGGACACAGCGCTGGCTAACTGGATTATTCTCACGAAACCGTGCTACTGTTAGAAAAGATTAAATTTTGAACTGTTTAATTATATAAAATATCCTCTAAGAAATTTGTATTAATTTGAATAATTTACAAGAAATAAAAAGTATGTCTTTTGTGATGTTTTCTGACACACTATCAGATATATTTTCATTACCGTAACAATTTTAAATGTAGAAAAATCATAAATACCCAATGTATATATTTAGAATATTTTAATGGCATGCACACTAAAATATGATTTAAAATAATAAGATATATTTTACATTAAAATAATCATGTCATTACCGTAACGTAAAACTTATTTATTGCATTCATTTTCATTGTGGTTTTGTTAATAGGAACTTGTTTTATACATCAGGAGAAAGAGAATCTCACACTTTTTCCTGAGTTGTCGTAGTGTAATTTGAATATTTTGGCCAAGCAGGTCTTTTATTGACGCGCACAAATACCAACTCAAAGACCAAATCAGACATTCAGCTTGTGCTGAGGAATGTGGGGGTGAACATGTGACAGCTGTCAACATGATGTGTGCCAACCGCTACTGCTTCAAAATCGCCCATGTCCAACACGTAGAACACGCCGTGCGTCAGGGAACACTGCTTTTCATAGTTAGTCATCAGGAGAGAGAGCACAGGAAACCTATAATAACTTCAAAGCTAATTAATACAATGTGGAAGACATCTATAGCTGGAGTAATTAGCAAGAGAGGATTGGAGGCTATTTCAGGAGACCACTGTTAATAGGAAGTAATCGGGGCCAGGAGCTGATGAAACACACTAGGTCCGAGTGAAGACCGGCGGTGGCGGGAGAAGCCCAACAGCCAAGGCCAGCCAGGTTATTCAAACAGGGTTTGCCCAAGACACAAGATTCAAATCACTACTCATGCAAACCATCCAACACTGACGTCCTTCCTAGAAGGATCGCTGTCTCTCACGCTCTCGGAAAACAGGCTACCAAACACCCACGGCTGTTGGTGCACAACAAGAGGTCAAGAGGTCAGCCATGCACATGCTGAGATTAGGCAGAGGAGGTAAATGGTAAACAGACTTTATACAGCGCTTTTCCAACCTTCAGGCTACTCAAAGCACTGTCGATGCACCACCTGACCACCAGGAGGAGCAGTCAGGGTTAGGTGTCTTGCTCAGGGACATTTCAGCACTTTGTAGAATCTAGAAGGGTTCGAACCAGGGACATCTGGATCTGTCACCCTGGACTATGTGTCCTATGCACCCCGGGGCTATTGAGCCCTGGACACACTGCAAGCCATCTGCTCGTCATTGAGATCTTTAGCTCCCACTGGTCATCGCCTCAATCGCGTCGCCTGAAGTTGAGATTTGATTAACTCGGTACCCGCCCACTTCGTGCCGCCAAACGCTATCTCACCTGTCGTCGCTTCAAGTTACTGAATCTCATTGACTTTTCATTGTCTCTCCTACTCCAGGCCTAATGCACCCCCAGAACACCAAATATCCTCCCTTGTTGCATGTTTATGTTTGAGCCGTGTAGGGGAAGGGGTAGAGAGTGGTACAACCCTTCTGAAGCACTTGAAACGTGAAAGTCCGGCCTCCCACACAAACTGCAGGACTGCTCCTGTAAACTTGACACCTGTTGGTCCTTGGTTCCAACCCGTTCCCCGTGTGCCCATGTGCAGAGGAACGCCCTGTCTGTGTACGGTCAGAGGAAACCGTCCCGTCCACTGCAGAGAGAGCCTCTTCTATCTTTAATGGAAAAGGCCTTTATCCTTGGAGCCATTTCCCATCATGCCCGGCGGTAACCCGAGGAGCCTTTGTATAGCGCGTGTGTGTGTGTGTCTGTGTTGCCTGGAGACTGAGGTGAATGGACCAAACGTGGCGTGTCACAGTATCGACCCGTATGCCCACACAGCGCCCACTAGAGGCAAGGCCTGGGCCGGCGTGGGTGAACGTTAAAAGTCTTTAATACCATCTCCTTCTGACCCACACTGCCACAACACGGTGCCAGGAGGCGGGAGAGCGCTCAGCCCTGTTCCCCAGAGCCACCGGAGCAAACAGACGTGAGCCGACTTGCTTTCCTGTAGACATGCCAGCTCCTCGTGGCCCTGAACGCCTCAGGAATGCACCGCCTTCCCCGCTCGTACTGTACACCAGCTTCACGAGGAGGGGAGAATGTGTTTGCGCACGTCGATTCGCTACACGCTGGAGGCTAACACAAAGGCATTGTTAGCACGGATATCGTTGAGTGGCGTGCTAGGACAGGCTCGAGACACGCAAAGTGGAGGAACGATCGGTTGCCCACCTGCCAATCGGCACTGACGGTGAAAGGACGGGCATTTCTTTCCCCCCTCCTGCCAGCGTAGAGCCTACGGGCCCGAGGCTGAGCAGACCTCAGCAACCACAACCTCACTGTGGCCAGCACAGGGGGTGTGCGGTCGGCTCGTAGCGTGGGTTCAACTAGTCCTGAAGTCACCTGTGAAGGAGGGGGGTTCCTGTAAAGCCCACCTGCCTCTCTAAAACCTGTGCCTTCCACAGCTCTGCTCCGGGAGAGGAAGCGGGCCTTTGTTAGGGGCATTACTCAACGACAACAGGGCCATTGAGACGGTTTGTGTCCCCACACAAAATGGCCTCCTCTAACGATTGTCTAACTGGCCATTTCTGTCTACATTTCAAATTCCCCCGAGACCACAACTAACACACATGTATACACACCCTCCTGTCACAGCACCCACAATATATTAATATCTCTTCCTTTTTTACAGTCAATGTTGAGTTTTGCCAGGTTTAGCTTTTTTTCCCCAATTACTAGCCTAACTACAGTTACAGTAACTCACTGGGGACACAGTAACAAAGTACTGTAGCCTATAGGCCTAGCCTACACCAGACAGATGACATCCGAGTAGACTTATCTTTACAAAAGGACAATAACGTTATTAACACGTTTCGCTTGACAGCGTTATGAGTGTTTGTGTTAAAGAGAGTCACAGTTACAGACAAGTTGTCTCTCCCCCCTCCTTGCTCTTACCCAGGAGCAGCAGTTTCACCTCCCGGGCCGCCTTCTCCCCGTCATCCCGCAGATTCCTGTCAATCATCTTGCTCCGCTCCATCGCCGCTTTGTCCTCCGTGCTGAGCGTGCATCCCATGCTGCCCGTTAATCCCGTCAATCCCGTTAAACACGGTGCCGAAGGTGTCGAACAGCCTCTTAGGTCCCGATTACCCGCATCCAGCGGTTAAAAGGCGCTTCCAGGAGACCCGCACACATACACCCGCACAGTCCCGTATACACAGCCCGTCTATCTGTCGCTCACACACACACACGCCCTTTCTGTCACAGGAATGGGGTTTTCCTGCGGGGAAAATGTTTGGAATAAAAAAACTTCTTTGGGCTTCTCTTAAATCCGTTTAAATTCGTGTTTTTCTCAGCGTGTTTTCCGCCCCTGCTTCTGGAATCGTTGGATTTCAGTGCGAGTCTGCGTAGACGTCGCTCCGCACACCGTCTGCTTCCATTCGCTGCAGCGGTGACTTGTTTGCACACTTCTCGCTCGCTACCACAATAAAAGATTGAAAACGTTTCACACAGCACAGGACTCTTATTTTGTCGTGTGGAAGGCTACGAAATACCGGTAATAAATAGTAGTCTACAAAATCATATTTTTAAAAAGTAGTTTATGTAAAAGAAGAGGGCATCGATATAAATACATTGAGTAATAAATAGGCCGATAAACCTGTCATAGGCCTAATAATTTCATGCATATTGCAGTTGAAATATTGTTTATCAAAATATAGCCAGCCTATGTGCGGGATTTGGATAGACAGCGTTAATTTTATTATTTCATTTGCAATTTATTACCTCTATATTGCCCCAAATTATAAAATAATGTATCTTGCTGCTATAGTAAACCTACATATAGAAATATGTGTGTTTACTCTCGTGACATAGGCCTATACACGTACAATACATATGTACATACACGCTAGGTGGTGCCATCTTAAAGGACATATTAATGATCTTTCAGTCAGCCTGATGTTTTAGGCTATCGGCCTATATAGCTTCAGACATGTGCTATGCACCTAAATGTATCTTATCGCACCCTTTCACTTCATGTGTTGCTCTAGGAGTTGGCCGGTAGATATGCAAATGATGGTCTCTTGTGGTTCCAACCGGTCCTTCCCTGACCTCTGTGCAGTGGTGCGGGCATAGGGTGGCCTATTAGCCTGCGCCTCTGTGTCCCAGACCGACCCCTGTGACGGTGGAGCCTGGTCAAATAACCTATTCTTACCTTACGGGCTCAGAATGCTTATGGAATATTGACTAAATTGAATATGACTACTTTTAATGTCATCACCACACGTGCCCATCATAGAACTATATAATCCCCACGTAATCAATTGATGACGTCAGCCGGACACGCACACATTTGGGCAGCAGTGGGACAGGAGAGTAAATATTCATATTCAATCTGTTTCACTGGCTGAATGGAGCTACCGCCCCCCTGTGGACTTGAGTATCAAAACTAAAACGAACGAACGAAGAAAACGGTCTGAAATGTGCATGAAATTATCACTATATTGTAAATGGGTTCAATACACCTATTACAATAAAACAATACATTATTATTACAGTACACTGTGTTGTGAACGAGATGAATAGAAATGCAGTATTTACAGAGCTATACCACAGCATACAACAATCTTAATTTGCTTAATTTCCTGGCAAAGATAAAAATGAGTAGAGAAAACCTCACAAAATACGTCACCCTTGTATAATTAGATATGGCACATGTTACTATCAATGTAATAACGTACGGTCCTAAATGGAAATCTAAATATAATGTATTGTTTAAACTTGACATCCACTAAAGATTAAAGTGATGTGATATTAATAAAATATTAAGTATTATATTATGGCGGCTGGCATCTTATCATTCTTGCTCTGATAGTACAAACTCCACTCAACAGAAGATAAACCCCACATGTGCAATCACGTAAATTGTGTTAATAAATAAGTATTCTTTATTTAAATTGTTTGAATAAAAGTGCAGTTAAAATGCATTATTGTTAAAATTGTAGTAATTTCATTCTAAGTTGCTTTTGGTAAATTTCTCTGATAATAATTGAAATTCTCAAAAATAGTTATTCAACCTCCACACCATCAAGGCACACATCATAAAAGCAATTTCTCAATCTATTTTACAAAAAGTGTACAGTACATCTATACAAATGATTGTTTGCTACTTTATCGGTTACTGAGTGTTGAATAGTCTTACCCCCCAAATCCCCTAGGCATGAGTTAACATGAGTTAATTGGATTGCATAAGGCATAACATGCTAAATGGTTGAGTGGTCATAATCTGTTAAGAGTGTTTTCTTTAATACTTCTGTAAATGTGTCCTGCGCTGATTTACTGCAGTGTAAACCACACACAGCAACACACCATGATACAGCAGATATCTGGGCTCTAATCTCACCCGGAGTGGGGCAGGTGCGTTGCCTGGGAAACGTGACACGTCACTCCAGACCTTTGGCCGGCGTTAAGCCCCGCCCACCTGGCCCCCGGAGCAGTAGGGGACCGCGCCTTCACCTGCCCTCTCTATCTCTCTGTGTGTGTGTCTCTCTCTCTCTCTCTCTCTCTCTCTCACTCTGCGTCTCTCTCTTGTGCACACGCTCTCTCTCGCTCTCTCGCTCTCTCCCTCCCTCTCTCTCCGTTTCTCTCTGTCATCTGCTCGTCTGAGCTGCGAGCTGGTCGCCCCAGCTTTCTCTCTGTGTCTCTGCGTGTCTCTCTCTGTGTCTCTCTGAGTCTCTCTGTGTCTCTCTCTCTCTGTCTCTCTGTGTCTCTCTGTCTCTCTGTGTCTCTCTGTGTCTCTCTCCCAGGCACCCAGGCACCCAGGGGGCCATGGGCTGCTGCAGCCTCCAGTGTGGGCTCCTGGCCGGGGCGGTGCTAGGAGCGGTGGTGGCCATCTTGGGGGGCGTGCTGATCCCCCTGGGAGACAGCATGATCCGGCAGACCGTGCATAAGGTACAGTGTGTGTGTGTGTGTGTGTGTGTGCGCGTGTGTGTGCAGACATCAAGGTTAACCAGAGGAAAGAGAACGGTGTGTGTTCTGGCGTTGGGTGTGTTAGCAAACCAGGAACATCGACAATGAAGTGTGTGTGTGTGTGTGTGTGTGTGTGTGCGTGTGCACGTGTGTGTCTGTGTGCACGTGATGAAGCAGCTCCAAACACGACGTCCTTGATAAATATCGCTGCACTCACAGCAGGTGGCTGGCCTGGTAAAAATAGACACTGTCTGTGTGTGCGTGTGTGTGTGTGTGTGTGCGCGCGTGTGTGTGTGTGTGCGTGTGTGTGTGTGTGCGTGCGTGCGTGTGTGTGTGTGTGTGTGTGTGCGTGTGTGTGTGTGCATGCGTGCAGGAAGCTGTCATTGAGCAAGGCACGACAGCGTACGAGAACTGGGTGTCCACGGGGGGGACGGTCTACAGGCAGTTCTGGTTCTTCAACGTGACCAACCCCTCCCAGGCCATATACGAAGGCTCCAAGCCCCTGGTGGTCCAGAGAGGACCGTACACCTACAGGCAAGACACGGCTCATACGCTGCATCCCACATTAGTCAGAGGTGGGAAGTCGGAAAACACGGATGCACGATCATTGAGCCTCACTTGTTGCATACCAGCATCGTGCACCAATGACAATCCTGTGTTATTTTAAACCATGTTTAATAGACTGCATTATATAGCACTTTTCCAACCTTCCGGCCACCAAAAGCGCTGTACAGAGTAGCCTCACACAGGCCTGTCACGATAATTACTATATCGACTTACCGAGCTATATATGGACATAACCTCAATCGCTTTTCAAACCTCAATAATATTGCCTGTTGTGTTTACATGTGTGTTGCTGATCGCAGGCAGCGCTCACTCACACACACACACGCACACACACATACACACACACATTGATGTTAGATGACAATAACGAAACAACATTGTTTGTATTAGTCTGACAATAAAATAGTTTATGCGATGACTCCCGGATGACTCTTTGTGAAGCAAAGCGTAGTACTCTGGTGGAACTACAGCTTTGTTGTTGTGAGCCGTGTTCACCACTTTGATTATGGTCCTATTTACAGAGCCAGGCTGTGTAGAATACAAACAGAGAACGGTAAGATAGCAAAATGCGAGGAGACATTTGATGAATTTGACAAAAAGTGTATTAGCTTACAATTATCTTACAGTAGCTGATTATACCTTTATTTCACCGTTAAACAGGGTCTGTGTGTGTGTGGGGGTGTGTGTGTGTGTGTGCGTGCGTGTGTGTGTGCATGCGTGTGTTTGTGTGTGTGTGTGTGTGTGTGTGTGTGTGCGTGTGCGTGCGTGCGTGTGTGTGCCCCAGGGTGAGATACCGAGCCAAGGAGAACATCACAAACTTCGCCAACAACACCATATCCTTCCTGCTGCCACTGGGCGCCATCTTTGACCGCTCCCAGTCTGTGGGCCCTGAGGAGGACACCGTGGTGGCCCTGAACCTGGCAGTGGCTGTGAGTGAGTGTCCCCGCATGGGACCCAGACCCCCACACGAGACCTAGACCCCCATGTGACACATCTGCACGCACATGCACACACACACACGCACACACACACAACATTATAATATTCAACAAACTACAGTCAGATACACAATCTTACAACACAACCAAAAGCATTTCACACAGGGGGAAGGACCCAACTTCTGGTGTAAACACACAGAAGTTGTATTTTCCCATTAAGATTTTGATGGCATAATATCTCAAGTAAGACTCTGGTAATTTACCAGTATATTAGTCTGGATAAAACACGGTGCTCTTTATATTAAATAATCATTTAAAAGCCTATCACAAGCCGCCGGGGGTCCCTGATCCTCGTGTTAGCAGCACACCACCACCCACTCAGAGGTTCAGACGTCTGAGCTTCTGGTGACAGGGAGCATCTGTCCATGCTGGATGAGAGCTATGCAAGGAAGAGCTGCGTTGCTATGGTTACTATGTCTTGGTTTGTTAGATCTGCTGTCATAATGTGGCATTGAGAAGCCTTCTGTTTCAGGCATGTTACAGTATACAGTATAGCGTACATGGTAGTATTTATACTGCAGTAGTACTGTAGACAGTGGTAAAATACAGTGTATTACATATGTAGTGTATTCAGTATCTACTGCAGACAAACATGTAATATATAATGTAACATACATTTTATACTCTATATCTAATGGACACATTGTAGGAACATTCATGAGAATGTCATGAATCGACTTATTGTACACATCATGCTGTTCATTCATGACTTATGACATGGTGTGACTTCTCAAAATCTGATATATTTATTTCAAGGGCAATAAACAATATTTGGTGTGATACTTTGCACTCATAAAAGCTGATAATTCCCACTGGCTATATTCCAAAAGCTACAGCAGCATATTTGAGCATTTTATAGTTAATCAAAAAGGCAACATTTTTATTACAGAAATAAATATGATCGTTTTTACTGCTACAATGATCCCTTCTGTTATTTTGACCTGGGGTTAAACTTGTTGAACCTACAGTATATACAGTGCAGTTGCGTCTCATGGCCAGAGGGGTGCAGTGTCATACCCTACCTTTTACTTGTACATTTATGTACATTTAAAATATTCTATATTCCAAATTTGCGGACGTTTTGCCAAAGTAGATGCACTTTGTGTTTCTTTCAGGGGGCATATTCTTTAGTGCCTAAGAACCTGCACTTTCTTTTGGAGGGTATTATCCAAAGGACCAATTCGTCGTTGTTCCAGCAACGCACAGTGAAAGAACTGCTGTGGGGTTACCTTGACCCCCTCCTCGACAAAACTGTGGGACTCTTTCCAGATGTAAGCAACCAACAACCAACGTCAGGTGGTCAGGTGACGCCTTGCATGGCTGACATCACCATCGGCGTGTGAACGCGTGTGAATGGGTGAATATGAAGCTAAACTGTACAGCGCTTTGAGCGGCTGGAAGGTAGGAGAAGTATATAAATGCAGCCCATTTACAATAACAGAGAGCAGGAAATGTAGATATTTTCCAATTACACACAAATGTGATCCTTTGATCGTAAATAGTCTGTATGCTTGTGGAGTTCATTTCAAGGTACGCCCCCAGCATCCTGCAATCACTCTCATGAGTGACACGTGTGTTTTTCTGGCAGTACAACACCAGTAGTGATGGACCCTACGGTGTCTTCACAGGGAAGGAGGACATCTCGAAGCTGGGCCTCATTGACACATGGCAGCGAAATAGGTGAGAGTTAATCACACTCCCAAACGTTAGCACCATTCAACAACATATTGTAGCATATTATCACATGGGCATACGGTTGGAAATTGGAAATTGGAAATATTGGAAAGTAAATGGAATATTTTTCCCTGAAAAATATCTCACCTAGATAATTAACAAAATTTGGCCTATATTATTAATATTGGTCATGTAAAGATGCAGCAAACATACATCAGCATGTATGTTAAGATGTATAACATGTAAAGTATGTGTAAATATTTATTTAAGGGCTCACTAGTGGCTCAATTAAGCCATGACAATGAAAAATTCAAGATAATACATAATTCATACATTTTAATATAACTTTTGATTATTCATGTGTCCCACAAAGGCCTTTCAAAGGACCCATCCCGCCATGCACATTGTGAGCCACATGGTGGTTAGGGTCAACAGCTTTGACATGCACCAATGCTATTCAACTACGGTCCTGGAGGGCCTCACCCTGCATGTTTTAGATTTCTCCCTGCTTCAACACGCCTGATTCAGGTTGTTAGAAGCCTGATAAGGACCCGTTCATGTGAGTCAGGCGTGTTGGAGCAGGGAGAGATCTAAAACATGCAGGGCAGGGGGTCTCCAGGACCAGGGTTGGAGCAGGGAGAGATCTAAAACATGCAGGGCAGGGGTCTATAGGACCAGGGTTGGAGCAGGGAGACATCTAACATGCAGGGGGTCTATAGGACCAGGGTTGGAGCAGGGAGACATCTAACATGCAGGACAGGGGTCCCCAGGACCAGGGTTGGGCCAGTGAGACATCTAACATGCAGGGGGTCTATAGGACCAGGGTTGGAGCAGGGAGACATCTAACATGCAGGACAGGGGTCTCCAGGACCAGGGTTGGAGCAGGGAGTCATCTAACATGCAGGGGGTCTATAGGACCAGGGTTGGAGCAGGGAGACATCTAACATGCAGGAAAGGGGTCTATAGGACCAGGGTTGGAGCAGGGAGACATCTAACATGCAGGACAGGGACCTATAGGACCAGGGTTGGAGCAGGGAGTCATCTAACATGCAGGACAGGGGTCTATAGGACCAGGGTTGGAGCAGGGAGTCATCTAACATGCAGGACAGGGGACTATAGGACCAGGGTTGGAGCAGGGAGACATCTAACATGCAGGACAGGGGTCTATAGGACCAGGGTTTGAGCAGGGAGACATCTAACATGCAGGACAGGGGTCTATAGGACCAGGGTTGGAGCAGGGAGACATCTAACATGCAGG
>JAODUH010001663.1:0-12631 GCA_027564835.1 Typhlichthys subterraneus | reverse complement strand
TCTCCCACAGCGTCATTCACAATGACATGCACATCACATGGCAAATTATGCAAATTAGGTGATGACGTCATTTAGCGTCATCTAGTGACTTTTAGCACAGCCAATAGCTACTTTCCTTACTGAGGAGTTGGCAACACTGACTCCATAAGTGCCACTTTTACGTCCGGTATAGAGATAAGTATGTCAGGCTCAACTCCCCCTACCCCAGTGACTGAGGCTGTGGGGACAGAGGGGTGTACTCTCCCCGGATACAAGCCTTTTAAGCCGGAGGACCACGGCCTGGAGCGCGGGTTTCGCCTCACAGCATTCTCCGAATTGAAGGGATGAGGCTGCAAGGTCCCACAGGAGGCTCTGCTCAAACTCCTGGCGGGACTTGAGCCCGACCGGCCTGCTGTCGGCGCGGCGGAGGCGGGAGACCACGAAGCCTCGGAATTCAACCAGCAACTCTCCGGCCCTCGACTGGGTAAGACACAATTATCAGATCAACCAGTCCAATTGCGACAGAGCTAGCTTTCAGGTTTAAAGCACAAATAAATAAAGGCTGCTGGAATAGCTAGCATGCAGCTAGCTATGCTAAAGCTAAACCACAGCGTTGTCTACTTAACAGGTGTACCGCACAACTTGTTTTGATATTGTGCAGTGTTTTCTTGTTTTAAACTAGCCAGCTTGCTGAAAATAAAACCTTACTAATGTTGGTAACCAACAGGGTTAATAAGTCACTACCGGTAGTCACTAATTCAAAATGTAATTGAGCAGTATCTTCGGCTAAAGGCTTTAAATAATCAACCTTTACCCTCAGTCTACTTAAGCGAGCTTGTCTGTAACATATTTACATGACCTCATATCGGTGCAATATTGGTACAGCCACTAATAAAACATTTTATGCATGCTAACATGAAGATTATGTGTTCTCAGGTATAGGTATGGACTCCAGCGTGACGCCCTTAAGGCATGGAGGCTTGTCATTGGTACAGACCACAGACTTCTTCTACCCTCTGGTAGAGGATCCCTACATGATGGTGAGTTCTAAAACGTGTTTTGTCTCTTCAGGTCTTCATCTTAAATTAGGTGCGTGTATGTGTGTGTCAAATCACTTAAAATTCCAACACATGAATTTGTGTTTACAAACAAGATGAAGCAGAATCTATGCTACTGTAACTAATGTAACAGCAATGTATGCTGGAAGGAAGAAGGATGTGCACCGCACTGTTCAGACAATGTATCTGTAAGCAATGGTGTTTATAGAGGACAGCTAAAAAACATCACTGTTGGACTACAGCATAGGCCTTCAAAACAAGTTGCTGATTTTTGCTTGTATACACTTGCAACAAAATATGCATATGATGTGTGTCTATATTAAGGCTGGGCAAGTTAATGCATTATTGTGTTAACGCATTAATAAATTAATGCTGACAATACATTTTATATCTCAATAACGCAGTCTAAAAATGGGTGTGTGAGTTTTAATTCTGCCTGGCTCATTGGCTCTGAATACAGACAGACCATGGGTCACAGGAGGGGTGGGATGTTGCACTCACATGAATAGAGACAAAGTGACTGAGTTGCAAAGTTTAATTTTCTTATCACCTGAGTACTTTGCGTCTGAAGCTTAACTTAAATGCAATATGCTAGTTGATTCTAGCAAATCACCTATCCAAACAGTGGAGGGAGCAGTATGCTTTAAAAAAAAAGTATTGACACATACATGTAGCAAAATTCATCCTCTGCATTTAACCCATCCCTCAAGGGAGTAGTGGGCAGCTGCTGTGCAGCGCCTGGGGACCAACTCTAGATTGGAGCCAGTGTCACTGGTCAGATGGCACTGACTGGAGAGTGAACCTAACATGTTTTTCCATAGTGGGGGAAACCGCAGACATGGGGAGAACATGAAAACTGCACACAGAAAGGCCGGGACGACTGGAGTTCGAACCTGGGACCTTCTTGCTGTGAGGTCACAATGCTGTCCACTGGGCCACCGTGTTGTTAGATTTGTGTTAAGCAAATGGCATATTTGGAATTCGTTTTAGAAAGCCTATTGTAAAGTCTATGTAACAGCGCCTTTGAACTACGATGGCACGATCCAGTTTTTTCAGTCCCGATACAGATACCGGCACTTTGGATATCGGCTGATACATAGTACCGATCCGATTCCAATGTTAAATTAAGTTAGGTTGCAAAGTAAATGAGAGCCATTCTCTATTTTAGACTGTTTAGTTTAGAAACCTGCTGCTGATATTGTGGCCTGGGGAGGTTAGATATTGCTGATGCTTGACAGTAGACCTACGCATGTAAATTAATTTAATTGGATAAGCCCCATGGATCGGTTACAACTGTCCAATTGTCACCGATACAGCTATTTAAGTCAGTATTAGACCGATTTCTGATCTCAGTATCGTATCGGTGCCATCCCTACTTTGAACTGTGACTATAGCGTATAAATTGGGATTTATTTTTAATGTATTACCTTCCCCCATGCAGAAATGGCACAAATTAGTGCATAACATTTGACCAAAATGCAGGAAATTAAGTGTTAGACTCTCAAAATTTTCTGGGGGAGGACCCCATTACCATGACATACTAGAATAAATGTTGTCACAACTCCACTGCAAAATTAAACAAAAACTCGTGAGATGTGTGCGGCCCGCCAAAACTGCGGTCCGCACAGACTCCATCTCAACCGCCGTTGTGGTAAGTGGTTCCAAACTGTTCATTGTGCTTCTCCTGTTTGCATTGTGTAACTCTTAGCAATTACGTTTATTCTTCTCTTTAATAGGCCTAATCCAAATTATTACTTAAAAAAGTTGTCAAATTTAAACATGAATATAGCAGCAAACAACTAGGACTGTTTCTATGTATGAATATTGTGGAATAATCCGACCTCATCTTTTCTTTGTTTACATAAGGTAGCGAGCTGGCGGTGTTGGCAAAGCATAGTGCATATGTGTGGCACAATATGCTCTGCTGAGAAGCTGGTGCGCTTAGTGTGACATCTAGTAGCAGAAGAAAAAAATATATTAAAATTAAAGTATTAAAGGGCAGAACAATTTTCCAGTTTTTAACACTTGTGGGGAAAAAAGAAACCGTGGTTCAAAATCTGAGGTGTATGTGATATAGGGGCCACAATGTGATATATTGCGATTTCTAAATTGTGGAAAATTGTCATATAGCAATCAGTCAAGAACATTATGTAACTCATCCTGTTGCAAATAGTATTTTATATTTCAACATTTAAAAACAAAAAATGCTTCCAACCATTTCTTCATGATTTTAAGATCTTGCCTGTTAAGCCATCTGCTCAACAGGCAAGATCTTATTTTTGAGTGATCATGCGTGTGGCCTAATTGTTGGTCACCAAAGAATACAATAGGTAGGCTTTATCCTTTTTTTTTCTCCCTGTTAACTCTCATCTCTCTTAGGGTAGGATAGCATGTGCTAACGTCCTCAGTGACCTGTACGCCATGGGCATCACAGATTGTGACAACATGCTCATGCTGCTGAGCGTCAGCCAGAAGATGAACGAGAAGGTACTGCTGAGCTCTCTCCTGAATGATGCCTTCTATAGCCGTTTGACACACGAGGATTTGAACATTTCTGATTGTTTCATCATGGAGCTTTAACCAGTTACACATTGAGCTGACCCTAGATACATTTTCTACGTAATATACTTATTGAATCACACACATTTAATCAGAACTTATTTAAATGTTCAATATTTCTGTAATTGGCCTTTGTACTGATGAAAATGATGTCGTACTTCAACACTTTTTTTTTTCTTCTTTTTTTTTTGTGCTGCAGTCATCCACATTTATACTGTTGTGTTTCAGTTAGTTGGGCAGTTATCGTTATAACCCAGTGGTCTACCTCGGAAGCCCTTGTGTAACATGTCCATAAGCTGTATGTTTTGTAGAGCAGCCCCTAACAGACTCCTCCCATCCTGTGTATGTGATCAGGAACGGGAGCGTGTTATACCTCTGATGATGCGAGGTTTCCGTGATGCCGCGGAGGAAGGAGGGACGTCGGTGACAGGTGGTCAGACTGTGGTCAACCCATGGATCATTGTTGGTGGGGTGGCCTCGGTCGTCTGCCAGCCCAACGAGTTCATTATGTGAGCCATTATGTGAAGATTTCATACACTGATTTATGACAACATCAACCAGTTCTTTTCTATGAGCTTTGTATGTGCAAATAGTCTTTTGGTGCACATTTCCCACTCGGATAAAAGATAATTCCACTCTTCTGAACAGATTTTTTTTTTTATTTTTTTATTCACACTCTCTTTGATTGTCATTACATTTTCCATACATACATACATGCATGCACGCACGCACGCACGCACGCGCACACACAATAATGTTTGAATCAGGCTTTAAATTGTAAATTCTTGTTAGTAAATCATTGTGTTGAGTGACGTGCCTTTCATTTTGTGTGTTCAGGCCAGATGGAGCCATACCAGGAGACGTGCTGGTTCTAACCAAGCCTCTGGGGACCCGGGTGGCTGTCAATGCCCACCAGTGGCTGGAGCAAGTCAGTACAACTGCACCATATGTGATATATGAAGTGACTTCTCCTCTTCTATTGATCCTCTGACCACACTATTAATTATCTTTCTCCCCCCTTTCCCCCACATATGCACACAGCCGGAAAAGTGGAACAAAATCAAATTAGTGGTCACAAAAGAAGATGTTATTGATGCCTATCAGGAAGCAATGTTCTCCATGGCAACACTGAACCGCACAGGTAAAATAACCTTATTGTGCTATATGTATGTATCAAAAAGGATTACTATATACAATAATCACAAGTTGTCAAGTTGTCTAATGTTCAACATTAACTTTATGAAATGCAACTTACATTAGTTTACAAATGATGTTGCAACATTTAACAACATAATCCCATTCCTAGTTTCAAATACACTATGTTGTAAAAGCTTTTGTTCAAAGTAGTTTTCTTCAACTGGCAATTGGAGACTTAATATGAATAAATACAATAATAACTAAATAAGAGTTATGCATGTGTATTATGTGCTAGCAGCCACTTTACATACTGTACTCGAACTTGGTATTCGGGCTCCAGATTTGAATACAATACATCTAAACTACAGAAATAAATCACCTACTGTAAATACTGTCTGCCTTTGAGTCTGATTTCATATTATACACGAGTAAATAAAATGTCAGTATACTTGAAATCCAAAAACATGGTTACCAATGAGAAGTGGAAAAAAAATGCATTTTCAAATTATTTCACTACTATTATATATTATTACCTTACACAGCACTGTATTGTTGAGTCTGTAAGACACAGCATATGACAGGCCTTTCCATGTGTGCAGCGGCAGCCCTGATGCACAGGTTCAATGCCCATGCAGCCACAGATGTGACGGGCTTTGGCTTGTTGGGGCACGCCAACAACTTGGCAGCCCAGCAAAGGAATGAAGTGTCCTTTGTCATCCACAACCTGCCAGTCATTGCCAAGATGACCGCCATCAGCAAAGCCTGCGGCAACATATTTAACCTGCTGCAGGGCACATCAGCTGAGACTTCTGGTAGGAACACAAGGCAGTAACACTGTAATTTCTGACCAATGAGCACCATTCATTTGGAGGGGCCCTTTGAGTGTACATGGCACTGTATTTATTCCTAGGAGGATTGAAGCAGCATTTAGAGTATGAACACACAATAAATGTCTGCAGTATTTAAAAGAGTAACTCTTTAGAAAGATTTCAGAAAAATAATCAGGAAACATTAGATGTATAGGGACAATGTGCCTGTCTAACACTGGAGGGGTGTGTGTATACACAGTACACACACCATAGCTCAGCTGCTATTGTACTAAACCATGTTGAAGCATTGGCATTCTCTGAATAACTATTTCTGGTCATCCTGTTGTCTGCAATGAAATGATGTACATTACTTGGCTCTGTTTCCTCGTGTTTGTGTCTGGTGTGTTCCCCAGGGGGCCTGCTGGTGTGTCTGCCCAGAGAGCAGGCGGCCAAGTTCTGCTCAGAGATGAAGAGTCAGAGCTCTGGCTTTGGAAGCCAAGGGGGTGTGGGCGGAGCCTGGATTATCGGCATTGTGGAGAAAGGGGACCGGCGCGCTCGCATCATCGACAAGCCCCGCATCATCGAAGTCCCGCCCCGCGGAAGCCACGCAGCCAGTCAGGACAACAGTTCTACCAGCCCCAATTTGTCCTAAGAACTGCTGCTCCTCACACAGTCAAAGAGTGTATCCAGCCCAACGTCATCACCCTGTATATGTGGCAGAGGGACCAGACTTAATTAAGACTATGATAAAATGTACATTATCTTTTCAAACAAGTGAACTGAGCACATGTATGGAGTCAGACGGTGCCTGATTTTCTTATGTTTAGAGCAATGTAATTTCATTGTAGTGCATCATCCAGCCCTGCCACATTTCTTTTTAATTTTTTTTTATATTTATCAAACTAGCTGCAGCTGTTTCTAAAACAAAAATATTCCAGAATTGAATCTGTGATGGAAATACATATGGGTGTGCTAATTGGAGAGTTACAGAAACATGTTTTAACTTGTTTATGCTTTATGTTGTTGAATGTTTCAATCTGGGGGGAAAAAAATAAGATTTTTGGCACATGGCTTTGCTTTCCAGTCTCAGGGGGTGTTGAGCAGCTTTCTCTGGGACAATGAGCAGTGCTATTAATGTCATTTCAGTCAGCTGACTGGCTGTCATGCACCAAGTCCCACCCTTTCCATTGTTGATGATGCTCTGCCTGGTAAACCCAGCTTGTGGGGGTAGGTGGAGTGGATGTTTGATTTGGAGGGGCCGGACCTTGTGTGCTGGAGTCCTGCAGCTTGTTCTCATGCTTTTCACTATCAATAAATCCACTGTCAACTAATTTTGTCTTTCTTGTGTTTTAACATTTTAATTGTTTTGTGTTTTGATGTTAGTACACTGAAACAAAACCCTAGCAAATTAGGAAAACGTTTCCGTTTAACAATGTTAGTGTTTACAAGCATTTAGACTTTCAGATTGTGGAAAACTAAACGGTTATGACCAGATCACTTGGTAAACAAATGTATTGAGCAACAGACAAGTTGTAAAATGTTAATGTAGCAAGAATGTACCGGAAGAACCTAGTCCAATACCTAAGTAACTAGAACAATTAAATGTTCCCAGTTGCACTTTATTGAAGATGTTTAGTTTTAGAGAGAGGTCATTAAATAGTTGTAGTTGTATTTTGCCTAAAGCAAATTGACAAATGTATTTACTACCAGTAGTGGGCGCTATGCCGCAATAATTGTAATACGTCCAATGCAGACATATCTTTTAAGAAGAAGAAATACGGAAGTAGGCTGTTGTAAACAAGCTTGGCATCTTACCGGTACGGTATATGTTTATGTATATACGTGTATAGGCTACATAGTGTGCGCGTTTGTATATTGTGTTTGGTCAC
The DNA here is from genome assembly GCA_027564835.1 of Typhlichthys subterraneus. Taxonomy (NCBI): domain Eukaryota; kingdom Metazoa; phylum Chordata; class Actinopteri; order Percopsiformes; family Amblyopsidae; genus Typhlichthys; species Typhlichthys subterraneus. The sequence continues at coordinate 5,200 of JAODUH010001663.1, read as the reverse complement.
ATATATATGCTGAATGTAGTTATTTTAGACCTTGGTTTAAATCTACTGTTCAGTTATATATTCCACTATACTGTTATAGCAATACTTTTCTGATCTGTGATCATGTACTTTGTTAAAAGCCACCATGCCTTATCTGGGCAGTGAGGAGACAGTCAGGGATCTGAGGAGAGCTCTGTCCAACCCCCACGCACAGGCCGACCACCTGCGATATAGGAACACAATCCTCAAGGTCATTCGGTATGTCCCTCGGTATGTCGGTATGTCCCTAATGTTAATGTGATTAACATTGCAAATGTAAATAAACATTTGTAAAATTATACAAACGGCAATCTATAATGCACACACCCCACTTGAGACATGAGGGCTTAGTGGCTGGAACTCCTCTTTACCCCTGCCCGCATACGCTCCCATCTCTACCCCTCCCCTACATACATGCTGGTTAGTCTGAGGCGCTGGAGTCACTAACAAAGCAATGAGTGTACTTGTTTAAATATTCTTTATAAAATTATGTTTACGGTATTTTCTTCCCTCCTCTTTTTCGTCTGTCTGTCAGGGCGATGTCACAGGGTGTAGATGTGTCCGGACTCTTCAGTGAAATGGTTAAGGCATGTGCCACAGTGGATGTGGTTCAGAAGAAACTGGTGTATGTGTTCCTGTGCTCGTATGCTAGCCTCAACCCAGAGCTGTCTCTGCTGGTCATTAACACACTGAGAAAAGACTGCCAGGATGCCAACCCCATGGTGCGCAGCCTGGCATTAAGGAACATGACAAACCTCAGGTAAGACTCAGTAGCCAACTAGCAAGGGTACTACTGCTGCTTTTTGGTTATAACCCATATTCACATTTGTACAGTAAGTACAGCCATGTTTAATTTTAACACAGCAAGTTGCTAATTTTCTCTGTTTTTCTTATTCTGTTCCAAGAATAAAACTTATTGGAAGATTACCAAACTGCATTTATAATTTGTTTTTAAATGTATTGGATTGGATTGTGGATGGATTGTTTTTAGTTTCAGGATAGGGAGGGCTTAGCCCTTTTAAATTGTTTAAACCAGCAGTCTCCTTATTAAGAATGACATGATAATGACAATAGGCCATTTCTGTACATGTCAACACAGGGTTAACAATGCTGTAGCTAATACAATTATGAATGGCTAACTTTGTTTGCTACAGTCATGGAAAGTGACTTTCCATGACTGGACTGGAAGAGTTTTGTGGCATCTGATTCATAAAATTATGATGATTAAGTAGGGACTTTCTGTTGCTCCATCTAATACTGGCCAAGAGAGTCTGGCTGCTGCAGCCCTCTACTGTGGGTCACTTCCAGTTTCAGGCTCCACACTCAGTCGATCTCAAAACAGTTTATAATTTATTTAAATACCCCGTAACGTGGGTATTTATGCCAGTGTAACAAAATAATGTATACGCTATTGAATTAATAATTATATGTATTAGCCTGACAGTATCGTATTTACATTATTTATATCAAAATGGGACAAACTCTGTCCATAAGCCTAGCAATTATGTTATTCACAGAACAAAATTAAATACTACCATAAAACATCAGGAGCTAACGCTAGCCACCTACCTTTTCAAATGGCCAAAACAGCATCTACGAATTTATGTAATTTGCAACATTCGGTACTTTGCGTGATTTTGATTTACACTTAGCCTGATAGTAGCTTTTTTTTGATGGTGAACAAGTGCAATACCCATGCATTCAGACATAATCAATGTTCTGGGTAATGCTAATCAGTCACGCTGTCTACCGTTTTCTGCGGTTATAGCGAAAACAGGATGGGACATAAACAAAAATAAACTGTTTGGGAAGCGACCCACAATGGAGGTTGACTGAGAGTGGAGCCTTCAACTGGAAGTGACAGGGCTGCAGCCAGACCCCTCTCACTTTGGCAGCACCTGTTTGGGCGTACATAGGCTTTATTGGAGGCTACACCATTGCTGCTGTTATGTAATGGTGCTGTATTGTATGTTTGAATAATGTTATTGTGGAGCTGTATTGTGTGCCTGCTGCCAGACTACCAAGTCTGATAGAGTACCTGGAGCAGCCACTGACAGCAGGGCTGAGAGACAAAGCAGCCTGCGTGCGACGCGTAGCTGTGCTGGGATGGGCCAAGCTTCACAACCTCCAGCCTAGCACTGACATAGGTGAGCCTGGTGGATAGGTGGCGAGAGAGAGACTTCCTTGTTTCTCACTGTGCTGTCATACTTGTTTCATCTCTTTCCTTCACATAATCACGATTCATACTTGAAGCCAAACGTCCACCAAGACAGTGTCTGCTGACACAGCAGGGGGTGCTCATTCTTGGCGGATGTTAGCAGCGCTGCTAAGCAATATTTGCCTGCCGATGTAAATGTCTTTTGTGGGAGTTATACCGCCGATGTGACGTCTTCGCTTGTCAGCAAATGCCCACTTTGCATCGACAGCCAATCTAATTTTGTATTTACCGTTCACTTAAGAAAGGAGATATTTAAAAATAATTAAATATTTATAATCTATGTATAATCATAGACTGGAATATTATTGGTTTAGTTTGCGTAAATTTAATTTATAAATTATAAAGTATACAGTATGTAAATGAACTAGTTACAGCTACAAGTGTAAGATAAAAGCCAGTGATGGGTCTCCCAAGCCCTGTGAAAACACCATAACATGAGACCTCTTAGAGGATAGAAATCAAAGTACAGTGGCTGAAAATGCTCTGGACATGAGCATCAGAGTATTTTCAGCCACTGCCCTTTCAATTCTGATGGTTTTGTTGTTACAGCATTAACCACATTCACATTACATTTACATTACTGACATTTCTTGAGGGAAATTAGCAATGCAGTTTGTATTGTAACATGTATTGGCATGTTGTACTGTGCATACAGCACACCTGCGTGGCTGGTTGTAAATTCTGTATCGTGCCTCTTGCAGACCCTGCAGTGGTGAATGAGCTGTACAGTCTGCTGCGAGACTCAGACTCTGTGGTGATGGTGAACTGTCTCCGTGCCCTACAAGAGATCCTCAGGAATGAAGGGGGAGTAGCCATTAACAAGGCCATCGCCCATCACCTCCTCAACAGGTGCTTCTTGGGAGAGATGCATATATCTGTTGTTTGTGTCCCTGCCTAAGTACAGTATAGTTAGCAGGAGTATACAAAAAGTTATTTAAAAAATGTTTGTAACAAAGGAATTATATTTGTGATTTTTGATTCATTTTGAGGGGAAAGCATAATTTCAGCCTTCCCCTCAATGCATTAAATACAAGGCTTCTGTTGATTTGGTTATAGTAAGTACTAACTATTAAGAGCAGGTAAGTAGGCGCAAGTGGGAATTTAGTATGTAGTGATTTAATATGTAGGAGACTGTAGGGATTTAGTATGTGTGATTTAGTCCTCCAGGTCATGAGGCCATCCTGCTGTGTATAACTGTATAACATGCAGCAGTCATGTATCCCACCCCTGCTAAGGCTGAAGGAATGTGACGTGTGGGGCCAGAGTGAGGTCCTAAAGACCCTGGAGCGCTACCCACCCCAGACAGAGGAGGAGATCTTCGACATCCTGTCTTTACTGGACCCCTGCTTGCTGAGCCCCCATGCCCCCGTTATGGCCGCTACCATCCGCCTCTTCCTTAGCCTCTGCTCCGGTCTGCCTGCCGTCAGTCAGTCGGCCCTGGAGCGCGCACAGGGACCTCTGCTGGCTGCGTGTGGGAGTGCATCGCGGGAGATGAAATTTGCTGCCTTGTGTCATATACAGGTAAAGAGATGCTTGTGTGTGTGTGTCATTTGATGTCATACCTGCACCAGAGTCAATACAAGTATTTGTAGCTAGTGCTAAACTAGTCCTTAGCCACTCAGGTTCAAAGCAGCCAATCAGGGTAACTGATTTAGCAGCATGAAAGCAACTGTGAGGAGTTTCCTGCTACCAGTCTCAATGTTTTGTGATGTATCTACACTATATTGCCTAAAGTTGTGGGACGCCTGCCTTTACATGCAAATGAAGGTAAATGACTAGGGATGGGACGATATTGTTGTTTATCGCAATTAAAAATACTGATAATAATTGTATCGTGGTGAATGTTCATTATCGTGATAATCATGAATATCTTCACAAAGGTGAATATTTTCATAAGTGACTTGAAAAAAGCTGTCTAGCTCACTTACAGTTTAATTGTATTGATTTAGTAATGTTTTTAGCCTGCATCTTTCCAGTCAATCACCACAATGGCTGAAGGCTCGGGTTTCTTATTGTGTCCGCCACATAAAAAAAAGATAAATCAAATTAGTTGAAATACTGGTAAAAAAAATAAAAATCACAAAAAATATAAAGTACATATGTGTCATGATAATAAAAATGATTGTTTAACAAAATTTAAGATTAAGTGAGTCCAGTATGTTTTAGTGCCATTTTAAGAGTTTAATAATAAATAATCGTGATAATATCGTCTATCGCAATTATTTTGGCCAGGATAATCGTGATATACATTTTTAAAATCGTACCATGCCTATTAATGACATGCCATTCTTAATCCGTAGGGTTTAATGCGGAGCTATAACAGCTTCAACTCTTCTGGGAAGGCTGTCCACAAAATTTAGGAGTATGTTCATGGGAATTTTTTCTTCTAGAAGCGCATTTGTGAGGTCAGGCACAGATGTTGACGAGAAAGCCTGGCTCGCTACCATCCGCCTGTAATAAATCCCAAAGGGGTTCTATCAGGTTGAGGTCAGGACTTTGTGCAGGCCAGTTAAGTTCCTTCACACCAAACTCGCTCAACCATGTCTTTATGGACCTTTCTATGTGCACTAGTGTGCAGTTATGTTGGAACAAGAAGGGGCCATCCCCAAACTGTTTCCACAAAGTTGGGAGCATGAAATAGTCCAAACTGTATTGGTGTGCTGAAGCATTAACAGTTCCTTTCCCTGGAACTAATGGCGCTTTTCCTTTGCTGGTACCAGCTCGCCTCTACTCGCCTCTACTCACCTCGCCTCGCCTCTACTCGCTTTGCTTTAGGGAGCTTTTCCATTGAATAGTATCAGCTCTACTCGACTCGCCTCGCCTCGGCACGGGTCCTTTTCCATTGCAGATAGTACCATGTACCCGCCCACAGTGACGCGACAGAAAGCTGCCGTAACTTTTCCCTACACTGTTGGAATGATCGTTGGTAGCCATGTGCGGCCAACATCTCCGAAACTTCCTGGT
>JAODUH010001662.1:0-12634 GCA_027564835.1 Typhlichthys subterraneus | reverse complement strand
TCAAAATACCAATTCATTAGAATCAGGTGTGTTGGAGCAGGGAGACACCTAAAACATGCAGGGCAGCGGCCCTCCAGTACTGGAATTGAATAGGCCTGCTATATGGTGTATATCTATATGGTGTATATCTATATAGTGTATATCTATATAGTGTATACCTATATAGTGTATATATATATGGTATATATATATGGTGTATACCTATATGGTGTATATCTATATGGTGTATATCTATATAGTGTATACCTATATGGTGTATACCTATATGGTAATCTATATGATGTATACCTATATAGTGTATATATATATGGTGTATATATATGGTATATATAGTGTATACCTATATGGTGTATATCTATATAGTGTATATATATATGGTGTATACCTATATGGTGTATATATAGTGTATAGCTATATGGTGTATACCTATATGGTATATACCTATATGGTGTATACCTATATAGTGTATACCTATATGGTGTATACCTATATAGTGTATATATATATGGTATATCTATATGGTGTATACCTATATGGTGTATACATATATGGTGTATACATATATGGTATATATCTATATATATATGGTATATCTATATGGTGTATACCTATATGGTGTATACCTATATAGTGTATACCTATATGGTATATATCTATATGGTGTATATCTAGGGGTAGGTGGGGCACAGTGACTCACGCCCTCCCCCAGCTCCAGGACCGGCACAGCAGACGTCTTCAGGCTGGACAGGACCAGCTTGTCTCCAGAGCTGCTGGCACTGACCAGGTATTGGTCTGAGGCAGTTAAAGTCAGTCACAGCTAATAACTAGTCCTTACCTAGCTAGTTAGCTTAGCTAATAACTAGTCCCTATGAAGCTAGCCAGCTTAGCTAATACCTAGTCAGTATCTAGCTGCATCACCAGGCAGTCAAGATAGACACCAGGTTAATAACCAGGCTTACCAGTGACTAAATCACATTTCTGTTAATCATTTAATTTAATACACAAATTCAATGAATATCTCCTCATAGTCCACTAGCTGTATGTTCTGCCCTGTCTCTGTATATGGGAACACAAACTAAATTATTAAGTCAGCACCACTATCCTACACACAGAATCCCTGACTCTAGCTGCAACTGTAACTTCTTAGAGCTGTTAAAGGCAGGGTCAGTCATCCTTGCTAACTTCGAGCTCAAATCAAAACAGTGTCGCTCCGCGTAGCCGCCTAGCAAATCGAAATGCATTATAAAGCAAAGCGTAGTGCTACGGCTTTGTTAATACGAGCGGTGTTCGCCACTTTGTGTGTGTTACTATTTACGGAGCCAGGGCTGTGCAGAAGTATCAGATTATTTTTTTCCAACACGCATACAACAACTTAAGATAGCGAAATGTGAGGAGATATTTGGTGAATTTGACAAAAAGTTTATTAGCTTACATTTAGCTTGCAATAGCTGACTATACCTTTAAATACACAGAGCTAGTCCAAGCTAGCAGTACATTACTGTCTAGTGTCTACCCATCTTCCTCTGCATGAGGACAAGGCTGTTGTGGTTGCCAGGATACTGTTGCTAGTCCAGCACACCTGGGACAACGGCTGTTTGTTGCTATGCGGGCTGAACTGGTCCAGGATTGCCATGGAAACCGAATCCCAAATCTTCACGCAGTCTCCCGACGACACGAGCCGAGTCACCTCGTTCATGGTAACTGACACACACACACACACATAACATGTATGAATTACATATCACATAGCCTACTTACACATACACAAGCGCACACACATAACATGTATGAATTACATAGCCTGCATAAACACATACATAGCCTGTGTAATTCATACATATAACATGTATGAATTACATATCACATAGCCTACTTAAACACATACACAAGCACACACACACATAACATGTATGAATTACATATCACCTAGCCTACTTAAACACGTACACAAGCACGCACGCACATATCACATAGCCTACATAAACACATAACATATCACATAGCCTACTTAAACACATACACAAGCACACACACATATAACATGTATGAATTACATATCACCTAGCCTATTTAAACACATACACAAGCACATATCACATAGCCTACATAAACACATAACATATCACATAGCCTACATAAACACACACACATAACATGTATGAATTACATATCACATAGCCTACTTAAACACATACACAAGCACACACACATAACATGTATGAATTGCATATCACATAGCCTACTTAAACACATACACAAGCACATACACATAACATGTATGAATTACATAGCCTACTTAAACACATACACAAGCACACACACACATAACATGTATGAATTACATATCACATAGCCTACTTAAACACATACACATAACATGTATGAATTACATAGCCTACATAAACACATCCACACACACATATAACATGTATGAATTACATATCACATAGCCTACTTAAACACATACACAAGCACACACACACATATCCTACATAAACACATACACACACACATAACATGAATGAATTACATATCACATAGCCTACCTTTAATCTTTCCTGATTAGACTTTGTTTTCAATTTAAAGCCGCTCTTGATCAGACATGTAGTGAATAGCTGCAAAGTAATTAAGATTGAATGTGCTGATAAACACCATTATAATGCATTATAATATTATGAAACAACATATGACGAAACTTTCTGACAGCTAGGCTACTTAGGTTAGCGGCAGCTAGCTGAAGAAGTTGAACAGAGCAGGACAAAACCATGCTAAACTTTAATAAAGTAGTTTCAAACCGCGCATGTACACTATAATCGTGTGTGTTTATGAAACGTACCGTTGTGAGGAATATAAAAGTGTATAAAGTAGAGAAACCCCGCTAGCTTGGGTGCTGGAAACAGCTGAAGGGAACCGCCACTACGGCGCCTTACAAAGACCAAAAACACTGAGCCGTGCGCATTCAAACAGGAGAAACAGAGAGGGCTGATTCGCCGCTGTGGCTGGATGGCCAGCGCACTTAATGAGGAAACACAACACAAGCATGCTTATTGTAGTAACGAGAAACTGTGTTTTGGTGAGAAAGCCAGCAAATATTTAAGCAAAAACACGAGTGCGAATGTATATATGTTACGGTACACGTCAACGTGAGAAACCATCGTCACAATTACGTTTGTAATAAGTGCTTGGCAGAGTACGGTAGACTACAGACAACACTCCAGTCCAGAAGAGGGCGGTAGTAGTAACTTGTGGCTAAACTATCTTAAATCGGCATTGATTACACGGCGCATGCGGAGTAGCACATGTATTGTATTCATTCTGATAAATAAAATTATAGCGTAAATGTTGCCCAAGCTAATGTTATGTACCTTTATTAACAGAGCTGCATGGTCGATGTCGGCTTTACTACAGTCGAGACTATTTAAAAGAAGTATTAATCACGTGGTCCTCTGCTACACAGCTAAAGACACCCTTGGAATGCCGAAAAAAGACAGACAGGTGAGGTGGGTACGTGATATAGGGGTTAGTTGGCAAACAGGGTGAACATTATGAGCCGATGCCCCCAAATAAATGCATGAAAATACGGTAACTACATGATATCTAATTTAATGCGCATGATTTCTATAGGAATATATGGCCACTGCAGACCAAAATAAGTCGTATGTTCTATTTTGATTTGACTGCAGTGTCCAATTTAAAAACTTTCGTGTTATAACCAGCGGTTTATAGTGGTTTGGTTGAATACCTTGTGAAATATGATTTATCGTGGGTTTTATTCCCCCCTTGAGCAAATGTCTAACCTGCTCTGCTCCATGACCTGATGGTTCTCCTATCAGCTGTCAACTGGCGGGTCAAGCTGAGGCAATGGTTACAACAATGATAAATGCTGTACAAATCTTGACTCATGTGCCACCTAAAACTCAACTTTGTAGACCAAAAACATTATCTGTAGCCCAGGCACACATTTATGTCAAGTTGACCATCTTTAATAGCATGCACATCACCAAGAATCCTATTCACAATCTTTGACTGCAGAACGTCCCCTTAACCTGTGCTTTGAATGAAACCTCTAGTGAAGAAATAACTGCACATACAATCAATTGCGATTTGCTTTAGTTATTCAAAGGGATCGAACGCTCAGGGGTCAACCACCATAAAAAATACTCCCCCCCCCCCCCCCGTGAAGAATTAAAGGTAAATCATATATAGATTTTACAGTGTTTCGTGCCGGAGAATAGAGCTGATAAGTGGTGTCCGTCTTTCCTTCACACCGCGTCTATGGGCTCCTCTACATACATGTTAATAGAGACCAGGGCTGGTATTCACTAAGTCACCGCTAAGAGTACTCCTAACTCTCACTAAAGGTTCCAACACCAAAGTTACCTCCTAAATTACCCTCTAACCCTATAGCCCTATGGGTATTGTTGTAATGGTGCCCTAACACAAATAACATAATTAGTATTACACACAATACCACACATAATCTACTCCAATGCACTTGAACAAATGATGCATTCATTAAATTGCAAATATAAGTATGTAACTAAAATGCAACACAAATCACACATGAACACAAGGAATTCTGGGAAAGGGAATATTTAGCCTACAGTATTCAAAGGCTCAGCATCCAAAGCTCTGCCACCTATTGCCTCAGTGGTGCAGGGTCCTTGGGCACTCAGACACCAGCATATAGGAGTGTTGACCCTGCAGTAGCCATTTATGAGTTGGTCCTAGTGACTTAGGGGTAGTCAAGAGGACTCCTAACTTTTCACAGATTTAGGAGCTACTATTAGCCTTAAGATGTTTTGTGAATACCAGCCCTGGTATCCATCTGGTTCCAGGTGAAACAGGAGGCACGGCCTCCCCCGACGTGTCCCGTTGCTCGAGACAGAAGTGGCGCAGTCACGATATCTGTGCACGCCAAGCCCGGCTCCAAGCACAACGCCATCACAGGTGGGCCCTGCACAGCCCTGTATGGGACAGACCATAATAAGGCAGACAATGCTATTGTCCGTGTCCCCCTCCAGATGTGTCTGCAGAAGCTGTTGGGGTTGCCATAGCAGCGCCACCATCAGACGGAGAGGCCAACACAGCACTGATCCGCTTCATGGCCAAGGTGCTGGGTCTGAGGAGGTCTGACGTGCTGCTGCACAAGGTGGGTCTCCCCCAGGTCCTAGTATCTCCAATGTCTCCCTCAGAGGACAGCACTAACATGCTCCCCTACGGACTCCTCAGGGCGCCAGGTCCAGAGAGAAGGTCCTGTCTCTAGGAGGTTCCCTCACACCAGAGGAGGTCCTGGAGAAGCTGCATCAGGCGGTTGGCTGACCGCAACTCAATTGTTTTAACTGTTTAAGATGTAATAAATAGGTCCGTACTTTGAAGCCGAGCCTGACTCCACCCACCGCACTGGAAACAATGCTTAAAGCAGGATGAGCAGGGCTGATATACATGTTATGACCTACAACAGGGGTTGGCAACCATAGGTTAACAATGGCAATAATTTAATCTTTTAATAAAAAAAAATATTTTTTTTTTGCATTTTAAAGTTATGTAATTATAATATCCTGTGTGTGGGAGGAAACTTTTTTAATAAAATTTTGCTATTCATGGTGCCTATAGATGGAATAAAATGACAAGATTCCTTTTTCGAGTTTGATGTCATAATTAAACTTAGGCTATATTATATGGCACTGATTAAGACATTTTTGAAAAGAGAATGTCATATCAAAAAGTTTGCCGACCCTTGACCTACAAGGTTCACCAATAGCACTCAGGGGTCTTTATCTACCATTAAACGAAACTCATCTCTTACCAAAAACTGAGCACTAGTGTTGGTCACAGCTCGACATTATCCAGCTAAACATGAGTGGAGTACAACATACCTGATGGCTACATCGTACCACTGCTGTGTCAAAAAGCTCAAACTATTCAGATCACAAGGCCTGACCACATCAAATCTGAGTCCAATAAACAACGCAAATCAGTTTATGCTTAATGTTTTATTACAAAATAATACAGCTCACTGTGCATTTCATTAATTACACAGTGCTAGTACCAGGTTGGACCACATTTCCCTTTGGAACCGCCTTAATTATTCATGGCATACTTTCAACAAGGTGTTGGAAACATTTTTAAGATTTCAGTCCATACATAAATCAGCTCTCGCTGCAGATGTGCTGCACTCTGGTCATAAAGGGATGGACATTGTCAGCAGCAGTACTCTTGTCTAAACAACACTCACTTGGTACCAAGGGAGCCCAACGTGTGCCAACTTAAAGTATCTCCACACCTTTACATCACCACCAGCCCCAACAGTTGATACACGGCAGGATGGATCCATGCTTTCATGTTTTACGCTAAATTCTGAGCCTACCATCTGAATGTCACAGCTCAGATTGACAGACCAGGCAAAGTTTCTCTGCCATGCCATTTTCTAATTTAGATCAGCCTCTGCAAATTGTAGCCTCAGTTTCTGGTTCTTAGCTGGCAGGAGTGGCACCTTGTGTGGTCGTATGCTGCTGTAGCACATCTGCTTTAACATTCGATGCATTCTGCTTTCGGAGATTGTATTCTGCAAACCTTTGTTGTACGAGTGGTTGTTTGAGTTACCGTTGCCTTTCAATCACCTCAAACCAGCCTGCTCACTCTCCTCTGACCCGACAAAGCATTTACGTCACAACTGCAGCGCACTGTATATTTTTCAGATCATTCTTAGTAAACCATAGAGATGGTTGTGCTTGAAAATCACAGATCAGTTTATGAAACAGACAAGCCCGTCTAGCAACCACAACCCTGCCGCGTTCAATCACTTAAGGCGTAGTCAGCTATTGCAAGGTAAATGTAAGCCAGTACACTGAAATTTAATACCTCACATGTTGCAATCCTACCGTTCTGTGCCTGTTTAAGAGATTTGATACCGCAACACAACCCTGGCTCTGTAAATGGGACTAAAGTAATAAACACGGCTCACATCAAAGCCGTAGTGCTACTTTGCTTCAGTGTTTCCCTGCGTGAGTCGGCGACAGGAATTTAGCTTTGCGCTCGAATTTATGAAGCATTCTCTCTAATGACCGACTCTGCCTTTAAATCTTTATTCTGATGCTGTCTGCACTTTGGCACATTGCCTTGACCAGGCGTCTCAAGGCCTAGGTGCACTGAGTTGCTGCCATGCGATTGGCTGATCAGCCTGTGTTAAAAGCAGTGGAACAGGCAGCCCATGAGTATACAGAAAACTTGTGGCTGTTATTAAAGTTCAGTCCAGCAGGGGGTGTGTGCTCAGCTCTACAGTCCTGCAGACAGAAAAGTATTACTATTAACAAGTATAATGCACAGTAACGGAACACTCAGCTATGGTACTAGTTGATCGTCATGAAACATTTGTAGACCGTTAACACTTCACTCAAGTGAAACGCACATATTTTGCATACATGTTGATATTTTAGTCTGCACGCATTTCAATTTCAAGTCAAACTACTGAAATGTAAATTGACTAGATTTAACAGTATGGTGGCTATGTCCTTGAGCCAGACATCCAACCCCTACCTTTTCCTCAATACAGACTACAATTTATTGGGTGTCAAACAGCCTAGTCATTTAAACCCTACAGGTCATTAGGACATGCTTCATATTTGAGTCAGAAGAAGTTATGTTATTAGACATCTGGGAACAATGGAGGTTTTCTAACATGTTTCTTGTCTGGGAGTTACAGGGTCTGACAGGAAGCCACATTCCAGCAAACACGGGAAAGAATCCCATCTTAATCTCCCTGTGATATCAATGACCTGGCGACGACACGCCATAGACACTTTCGATACAGGACACCACCGCTACGCATCATAAAGCAGCGCCACTTCACTTACCAAGGGAGGGCGTGGAGACTTGGCTCCACCCAGCTGGTGGAGACAGCTGGCAACAAGGTACAGCATAACCAACAGCTAGGGACTAGGAAAGAACAAAAATGTCAGGTTACATTCTGAGTTATGGGCTCCACAGCTCATCTAACTAGATAGAGCTCAGTGTCTGGGAGTTACAGGGTCTGACAGGAAGCCACATTCCAGCAAACACGGGAAAGAAACCCATCTTAATCTCCCTGTGTTATCAATGACCAGGCGACGACACGCCATAGACACTTTCGATACAGGTCAAATAAATGGACATGTTACAGGTAACAATGGGCAGCAACGTACATATTGTCCATGCAAGGCTTGTCCAGTTATTTACGGAGCAGGGGTCGCGTGGCGGAAGTAATTTCCCATTCATTTTCTCTATTGACATTTGTAAAAACCCCTATATTGAGTTTGACGCCTGGAACCAAACCACCCAGCTACGAGTGTGATTGTGACCATAACCAATTTGATTCAGAGGACAAAATATATACAATATATAGAGTCATTAGGCACAGCAACCTGCAGTTCATAGAATGGCCACTTGAGGCTGGCTGCAAAAAACTGTCCAACTTTCCAGCAAAAATAAACACTTTTATAGCCTGGTTCAAAATACAGTGTTGGTCTTTATAGCTAGTGTCTCCGTTCATGACAACTGTACGGGTGTGACTTTATCTTATAACTCTGTTAAAAACATATTAGCCGTACACGTATCCCATTACGGTAGTACAGTAACTCATAACTATCGCCGCTGTTTGGCTTGGTTCCAAGTCTAAATCTCTTGTTAAGGGTTTTAAGAAAAGTCTGTAAAGAAAATGAATGGCATATACACTATTGGGTCTCACTCAAATCCTTCCCCAACACGCGTACAAGCACACGTGTCGTCATATCTACTAAACTATGCTACTAACTAGAATTGTGAAGCTAAACGAGCAATTATACGACATTAGACTTAGATACATTTTATCATTTCCATTATAACTTTAGTGCATTAGCCCAGTAAACCGTGGACAATGTCCGGGCTGCAACACACACCAACTATCTCATTTCAACCATATTTAAAGAAATACTGTGCAGTATAGATGCTACAAGTCATCTAACCGCTTTCTAATAGAATTATTCAAATAATAAAACAAAAATAAAGGACGATTGACGAGGATTGTGCATAGATTGTCTAAGCGCCTGTAGGCGAGGAAGATACTCACCACGGTATTGTGAAGAGGGAAGGACTAGCACATCCGGCAAGAGCTTATATAGGCGACAGCGGCTCCTAGCGGCCGGAGAAACTACACCGCGAAATGACTTCGCGGAGGACAGGACTGTCTACTAGCCATGTTCTGCCAATGATGTATGGCAGAACCTCTATTTATGGGTGAATCTTAAACTATAAGCACTTTCATGGACTTTGGTCATATTTATAAATATTTATGATTACAATCAGTCAATTTTTTTTCGTACTTTTCAACATCTTTAAAGGCTTAAATATTGTTTTGCCCTTGTTCCACACATTTTATTCAATAATGTAAAGAAATCATGTTTAAATTTATAATTCATCTGAAAACCTTTAAAATACATCAAGTAAAACTCAAATAAATCATTAATTTACTTTTAGTATTTAATGAGGCAGTTTTACATTTTAAGTCAGCTATAGTTCAGCCTGCCCTAGATCCCAAAACAAAGATGTTTTGAATATGCAGAAAGTGTTGATAAGCATAAGAGTCCAGGGGTTAAGGTGGGTCTGGGTGTTGGGCTCCCAGCCAGAAGGTTGTGGGTTCAGACCCCGGTGTTGTCCTACCTGTAAACATCCTTAAGCAATATGCCTAACCCCCTACGACCCAACTGCTCCCGGCGGTTGGTCACACCTTGCATGGCAGCAATCACCAACGGTGTGTGAATGTGTGTGTGTGTGTGTGTGTTAATGGGTGAATGTGAGGAGAAAATAATGTAAAAACGCTTTGGATGAAAGCGCTATATAAATGCAGTCCATTTAGACATATTTCAGCAGCTTCAAGTTTCACCAGAACTGTTCTTTATTTCCTAGCATATGCTTACAGGGAGGCACCCTGTAAGCATATGCTTACAGGCCATGGTTCAAGGTGGAAAAAAGTTTATATGATTTTATGACAATGTTTACACAAAACCTTCACATTTTAAAGTTCAACACCTCAGACCCAGTATCCACTTTTGACACAAAAACTGAAACTAGTGTTAAAACACAATTAAAAAAAGATTTTATTTAAAACATTTAACACCAGAATAATTACAAAAATCTATATGTGGCTGGTTGCTACTTCAACCATACCAGTGCAGAGGTGGAACATCACTGGACCCCCAGAGAGTCATCGGCCATGTTGACCCGACAGATTGGGCACGTGACATCTTCCTGTTGGCCAACCAGAACTAGTTAACAAACGGTAACCATGGCTGCAGACAGTTACATATCATACATGTGTGTGTGTATGCAAGTCAAGATTAGAAATATACGTAATACATATATGACCTAACAAACACTTTGAATGTTATTTACATACACATGCTACCAAAGAGCATGTACATCGTCTCCTGCTACAGGATTAGTAAAGACAAGCTGTATTGACATCTCTGGATTGACTTAGTTCCCTGACCCAGCTGTAGTAACCATCCTAACTAGGGGTCGACCGATCAATAGACCGGTTGTGGCCGATAGCTGAGCAGACTCCGGTCACGTAGGCTGCATCACGTTGCATCTGCCAAAGGCTCCCGTTCTTGTAACTATTAGTTACTTGGATTAGTAATTGTAATATTATTACGGTTTTGGAAATAGTAATTAGTTACACTACTACTACTAAAAAGTAATGCTATTACAGTAACTACTGGTAGCAAGCACGGCTGATAGTATTTGGCTAGCAGTTATATGCAGGTCTATAGCATCTATAGCACCACTAAGATCCAATAACCATATCTAAACAACAGTATAGTAAGCAGACAGACCCGATCCACCAGATCCAGATGTACTCCACTAAAGCCCTTAATGAAGCACTGCGGTGATGCTCTATTGTTCTTAATGTATCTCAAATACGAGACCTCAATGCTTCCAGAACAATACTCAACAATACTTGTACAATTCTTTTTCAGTTGGCAATATAACGTCATTGTTTTTGATAAGAAACAATAGTCCTATATTTTTATCCACAGTAGAAATGAAACCCAACTGTAATACGCTATCCGGTGACAAGCTGTACCTTATGTGAGCTGGCTAGGCTATATGCTGTCTACGGTAACTGCACTTACGTTATGTCTCAATCGTTTATTGTTTTCCAAAGCAACCAATATTGTTTTCCTTACCATTCAGTGGTCATTCTCAATCCATCTGTAAGATTCCCTTCCCGATTCATTAATTTTAACAACAACCTTAACCTCTTATGCGGTCTTTTACTGTAATATAATAGTGATATACTGTATACAGTACCTCAGTTTTACAGTATTCTGTACATAATTAGAATTTATAGAACTGTTTTTACAAATAATTAGAAACATAATCGCTTGTAATAAAATACTAATAGCTTGACAGGTCTGTGAATCGTTATTTCCAGCCGATTAATCGGCTATCGAGATTTTCCGGCTCCAAACTATCGTTATTATATCGTCCTTTTAAAATATACTATCGGTCGACCTGTAATCCTAACTCAGTCCTAGTTAGTTAGCGTCCAGGATCTAACTTGGACACCTTGTCCACTCTGACTGTCAGCCTGGGATGGTTCCATTCAAAACATGTCAAGACATGAGAATATGTCACTGAGACTCTGGTTGGGTTGTAAATGTTCATTTAAACAGTCCTTTAGTCACATGACCATCTCGATAGTTGCCCATGGTTTCCATGTAAACAAGCCACACCCACTTGACCGGCTCCTTTACTTTAATGTAACAGAGCAATGACACCACATACGTGCTTATAGAGAAGAGTTATTAACAGATGTTTACCTTGAACCAGCGGTCGATACACTGAACATGGTAGTCATGGAAACAAGGTAAAATACGTAGGTCCTCCCCCTCGTTGTAATCACAGAAACAGATCTGACACCTGTCAATCATGAAGAGAGGTGGGTTTACAGAGGCTACAGACAGACAGGCAGACTTCTGTCTGGCAGACAGGCAGGCAGAGAGACTTGACAGGCAGACAGACAGACAGGCAGGCAGGCAGGCAGACAGACAGGCAGGCAGACAGAGAGACTGACTGGGTTTGTCTAGCGCTGTGAGACAGGTACATCCTGGTAGGAAACATCTGGATCTGAGCTTCAGTCAGCAGCTGTCTGGAGACCACCGGCCCCTGATGTTCCTCCAACTGCAGTAGAGCCTGCACACACACACACACGCACGCACGCACGCGCACACGCGCACACGCGCACACACGCACAGTGAACTACAGCTCCCACTAGTGGTAATATTGGAGCACCTATAAGAACACAGACCTCATAGTCGTCTCCAGGGAAACCATCAATCAGCTGCTCCATCGCTCTGTCCTGATGCCTGGAACGTCGCCCCCGCCCCCCTCCTCTGCGGTGGCCAATGAGACCTGAGGAATACAGCGATGCAGGTGAGCTAGATAAGCAGTGTGCTGGTACAACTCCTGGTTACCACACACACACACACACACACACAGAGACACACACACAGACACAGACACAGAGACACACACAGAGACACACACACACAGACACACACAGACACACACACACACACACACACACACACAGACACACACACACAGACACACA
>JAODUH010001660.1:0-12637 GCA_027564835.1 Typhlichthys subterraneus | reverse complement strand
CCCCCCCCCCCCCCCCCCCCCAATGGACAGACAAAGCCACGTATCAAACCTAACTAACTTCCCTCACCCCATCAAAACCGCAGCCAATATCCACAAGGCCTAATCGCCGACTGCTGCAGCTATATGCGTTGCGTGCAGATGGCTTCGCCTGCCCTGGAAGTCAGGGAGCACTTTGCTCTCGGGCCCGTCGGGTTTCAGAGAAAGCAGGGATATCCTTCATTTAGTTAGTACGGTACACTCCCCCAGCCCAGACCACAGCCACTTTCCTTCGGGAGGGGACCCAGAGATCTCATTATTCCTCCCATACATTGTTTTCTTTTCCCTCGCTGCAACCTTCATTACCTTGATAAATGATTGGCTTTACCAGAACATTTTTACTATTTAAATAACTGTACAATGAAAATATTATCCCCTCTTGCAAAGCGCGTACCAGCCAGTACAAACTGGTCTGATTTCCATCAAGTGACTTGGACCGGCATTATTGTAATGTACGGTCTACGGGTTCCCCCTCAGATTTTCTCACCATTTCTCTCTTTGATATACGGCATGTGGGCACATTTACACATGTATGCATAACTTTCCCTGTCCCTCTCACGCTGCTAAATTCACGTTTTCTCTGTGTTTGCGGGAATGCACGTGCACATCTCTCAACCCAAACAAAATCTGCCCGTTCCTTGACGTTACAAGACATTGTTCTTATTTCCCTGACGCGGTGCAGTTGAGCTCATAGGAAAGCCGACCGCATGGAGGAGAGAGCTTGTCTGAGCCCCGCAACCGTGACTGCCACTAGACACCCGTCTCATACCTTTACGCGTTTACAGTACGACCTGTCACCCTTAAGCGGAGTTTCTCTTTCTAGCCTCCTCAGTAAAATACTGTACATTTAATCCAATCATCTTGACCACTAGCAGACAGTAAGAAAGATTACAGCCCTCCCTCTAAAGTGTCTAGAGAGTGACGGCCAGATCACAGGATAGGTTTCACCGCTAAACCGAAGCATACTGTACTCTCTCGATGTGCCAAATGCTAATTTTAGGAGCATGGAGGAAAGCCAGTGAGATCATTACTCTGGTAGAGGTTAAAGCTAACAATAAGAAGGCTCTGGAGCCTCCCCATCAGAATTGCGGTGCAGCGGCCAACAAGAACGTTCATTAGGGACAAATAGAGAAAATATTTAGAGGCTAGTTTTATGTGAACCAATTTGTGGTGTAATTGTGCGGGCGGACTGAGATTGACCTCAAACTTTTAACAAAATTACTTGTTTTCAAAGTCACCGTTTCGTGGGTTTACTTCTTCTATTATCGCTTTGAACAAGCGTTGACACTTCTCTAACGCCGTTTCTAAGCAACACACTCAAACAAACCTTTTTGATGATAGAAATTGTTGCTCGGCATGTTGGCTTTCACGAGTCAAATTCAGAACCCCCGAGGCTGTCAAAGTCAGTGTGCTAGAAGAATGTGACTGTGACCCGGTTGATGTGAGTCACAACAATTACATTTACCCGGAACATCCGCTGTCCTCAGAAATAACAAAACAACTTGTGACAGAAACCACAGCCAACGTCATACAGCGCTAAAGACCAAGAGACATTTATCATAACACATTTTACAGCCCTGCACCAGCAGGGTGCTAGGATTATTAAAAACGCCGATGTTTGAAAAACAATGACTAAACGTAATAGCTTTATATTCTATCACAGAAAGCTGGATGTACACAAAATAGCTCAAAATTATCTAGTCTGATCAAGCCTGTCTGCGTGTGTTAGTTGGTTGTGTTCCAATACAATCCTTGTAAAAACAGACTCTTTTCCACTTTCCAGACCAGTTTTATGAAGTAAATCAATAGCCAATTACAAGTGTGCTGTCTGTACTGTATGTTGCATTCAAAAAGATGACAGAGTTGCCCACATGTGGGTAGCACAATTCTGGCTGGACATATAGCAACCACTATATCATCACCTTGCCTTCAGCTCCTTATGGGAAAATGAGTCGGTCGTATGTCTCTGTACATTAACAGGCAACTTCCCAAGGCTTGGAGCAAAGGCTCCCCCCCCCCCCTGATTAGAATGAAACTGTAGCTAGGCTGAGTGTGGCAACAAAACAACATAACACACTCTTTACATCATAATAGTGCCAGGCTTGCGTTCAAGTGGCCAATTGGAAGCAGGGACGTATTTGCTCTTGCGATTGTTCTGAGAATGCTTTGAACTGCTGAAAACTCTGAAAATGATTTTAGTCCAGTGGATTATGATTTATTTTGTTAATTCCCTGAGGTGATTCTGTGGGGAAATCAATATCTCCAATGGAAAAGTATGATAATCAGTGGGCACAGAAAAGTACCGCCATGGCCAAGTCATAATCAGGCGGAACAAACCACCGCCTGCATATCAATATTCCACCATGTAGCCAGCATATCAGGACACTTAGCCCCCACAGCAGAGGCATAAAAAACTGGCACTGTGCAGCGTCTAACCTGGTAACATAATAGCTTCCAATTGAGCACTTTAATGCATAGTTGGTGAGCGCATTGTGGGCTTCAATTTGTTTTAGCGTCACAGCAATATGAGCAGGGGATTTATTAAAAACAGTAAAATAGAGTTTCTATAAGAGGCTTACCAGAATGGCTACATACTGCTTTCGGTGGCAGAAACACATGCACAGGAATATAAAGGGATTTTTAATGATGGAAGAATGTAATGTAGATACAAACGTAAAGCAAAAACAAAAAATGTAATAAATAAATAAATAGCAAAGACTATTATGTCGGCAACAAAAGTATATAAATACCAACATACAGTATATACCAGTAGGCCTGTATAATAGTATATTGACTGTTTTATTGCATCAGTACAGAACTTTCTTTTAATGGTTCCACTAAGACCCTTATGGAGTTTTACTAAGTTTATTAAGTCTACCCTGTTGAGCTGAAGGTCAGCGGGGTAGAGAAAAGACATCTACAAAGGCAGTCCATGTTGGCAGGCAGCCCCTGTTGAACCCAAACCAGACTTTCCCAAATTCTGCAGCGGATGGCGGATCAGGCGTTATATGTGAATTCCAACTGCTGTTTACCCAAATAGATGAGTAAAGAATGAAAAGCTAAACATCTACTGTGGTGATTACCAAGCCCCCTCCAACGTCCAACAGGGAATGATATGCCGCCAATAACCCTGCAACTAAAATGGACCCCATCATGGATCTGGACGATCAAACAAGCAGGTTAAAACAAACAAGCTATAGCGGAGAAAAATGCTAAATGATCATTTACAGACAGAAAAGACGAGCTGGTCCATTTCATTTATTCTTACAGCACACGTTCGTTTCTCAGGGCAATTATCAATTTGCTTGAGAAACATGCACTGTCAGGGTGGATGAGTGTACGGCCCATCAGGACACAAGGGCAGTATCTCAGCTACAAGTCACAGAAGGTTTACCCTCCAGAAAAATCATTATGGCTTTATTGATTCCTTCCAAGCTAAACAGCTGGATCAGATGTCCTGGGATAAACACAAAGCAATTACAAATATACTGTATCCACAACACTACATCAGATGAATAACCAGTGCTAAATGGATTCGGGGATGAAATGCAATAAGCTAACAGTGCCCAGACAACAAAATATAAACACCCGAGGCAAATACTAGAATTTATGGGCCAAGCTGAGCCAGGAAAGTTTTCACAAAACACCTGGACAAGAACAAGTTGCCATCATATCCCAAGATCCTTCCCATTCTGTTAACTAATCAATTAACAAATCGTCGCTAGAGAAGAAGAAAATCTCAACTGTTCAATATCGGCAGCTATTCTATTGATTGGATGCATTTTAACATAACTTTTATATACACACTATATATATATATATATATATATATATATATATTTTAGTGTGTAGTGTAGTATAGTGTATGAAAAAAATGGGGAGAAAAAGAAAAAATGACAATGTCTACATAGCCCTGGCCCAGAAGCCCTGGGAGAGCTTCTGAGGGAGCATCCTGTGGCATTAAAGGGAGATGTGTTTTTGTCTTCCTCGATTTACAGTATTAACAAGCTTTCTCCAGAATGACTATTATCAAATGCCAAAAGGTGTTGAAAATATCACAACATATCGTATCGCTACGTACAGCATGCAACCTACGGCATCCCCCACCTTGAATCACCAATCCTGTAGCCGAAATTAAAGTCAATTTATCATTCATGTAATAATCACAAAAAGGGTGGATTGCTGGGAGAATGTAGGAAGCGGGGGACTGAATATCAGTACATTATGAGTGTATATACAGTATCGGGTATCACTGCAATCCCAAAACCTGGAGGTCATGAAGCATTTTTCACGTATGACTGCGGTGCCAAAATGTCATCTTCACATAGAGAGAAACCAAATCACCACTTAATCAGAGGATGGACGGATGGATGGATGATTTCATGGAAGAGGAGAAAAGAAGGATGTGGAGATGACGGCTAGACGGCCGTGAGATTTTGCGCCAGTCCGAACATAAGAGTTCCCCTCATCATTGTTTCACAGTAATTGGAACCACTAGATTCCCCAGACCCGGCGTTATTTATAAGTGCTTCTGGAACCTATTCATATCTTTTTTGGCGATACAGCCGGTGTCATGCAAGCGTGCTTTTTCTTTCCTTCTACTAGTTCTAAATGTTAAAGAAGTATACAACCAACACCTAGTTACAGTCTGTTTTCCCATTACTCAGGACATATTTTGACATGAAGGCGCTTAACAGCTCAGTGTGTGCTTCTAATGAACTAATTCACACGTCTAAATTGGACCCCGACATACAAACATGTCTGACACTAAGCACTCCATCACACACCCAGCATTAATAAGGCAATGGGTATGTCCACTTGTGATTAAGTCACAATACTTGATGTGTGTGCATGTGCACACAACTCACAGTCCTGGAGGGTAAACAGATGACTGACAGACATAAGGACAAGCAGAAAGACAGACATGTCTCTACATTTATGGAGAGAGAAAGGGTAGCATTAAACAGA
The DNA here is from genome assembly GCA_027564835.1 of Typhlichthys subterraneus. Lineage (NCBI taxonomy): Eukaryota > Metazoa > Chordata > Actinopteri > Percopsiformes > Amblyopsidae > Typhlichthys > Typhlichthys subterraneus. Next base: position 7,633 of record JAODUH010001660.1, on the reverse strand, counting down.
AATGTAGACAAAAAGGTACTACAGAGAGCGAGACGGCTAACCAAACAAAAAGACAGCTAGTTCGATAGCCACAGTGAACTGTAGCAACATTGTTCTCTGGGTGAGTGTTGCTGACAAAATACAGCCTGCTGGCGTTTGCGTGAGTACTGTGTGAGCCAGGGTGACTGTTTACCAATGGTCTTTAATGAGCCAATATACTGTTGTGATGTGAGTAAGAAAAGATGTTGTGGTACAGAAGTGCCATTAGAGGCTATTGGATGCTTTCAAAAGGGTTGGGTGGTGGGGGGACAAAAGGGATAAGCTTAAGGTGGCTAGGAAGGAAACCTAATGGCTTTTCTGTGGCTCTAAAATGTCACTGTGGCAATATCCCTATCAAAACAGTGGATGCGGTTGAAAGCTGTAGGCATGCAATGTTAGTAAGAGCTACAAGATGGCGTCACCCAAAATAGTCATCACTCCTGTAAAGTACACAACTCAAATTGCAAAAAAAGCAAACAATAACTTTGTAATTTTCCTCGTTAACTTTCTACACTAAAAAGTCTTGGCAACAGCTTGAAGTGGATTCAAAATACCATGAGATTCAAACAGTAGAGACTGGGGAGGCCTTCAAAAAGAAATAATAATAAAAAAAAAGAAAAGAACACTGAAACAAATGCAGTTTTGCTTAACATTAAATGAGCCAGGACATTCCACTGGATCGCATTCATTAAATATTATACGGGGAAACATGAGGCAGAGGCGCGCTATTAGGTATATACTACAGTATATGAGCATTAAATGAAAACCAACTCTGCGGGGAGTTACGGGTCTGTATTGTGTCAGAGCCAGCTCCTGAGCTGAGGAACCGCTACAGGTAGAAGCTCAGTGTAGGTGTGTGTGTGTGTGTGTGTGTGCGTGCGTGCGTGCGAGCACATGTAGCTATCACTACAGTTGCTCTGAACTTAAGACTCCTTTGTACTAGCGTACAGCTAGCGATGTGGAGGGCTCATTTTGCACAGACAGCAGCTTTCTGTTCCCATGGTCCCCTCGTTTTGACCATCAATAACCCCCGAGACCTGACTGGAGGCCTGGAAGTGCACGATCGCTTCTTTATCTCTGTCAACCTCACGCTTCTGTTTCTCAAATCTGCTCATCCTGAGCCCAGGAGCATTCAGAGTTTCCAACTTAAGAGGCAGCAAGACATCGAACTGGAAACTTCGATGTCTTGCTGTAGTAACACTGGAGAACACCAAAGAAAGGCCCGCTGAAAAGTGTTTGCGTCCTTACTGAAAATATATAAAACATACATATTTATTTGTGTGTGTGTGTGTGTGGTCGGCAGTAGGGGGGAGGGGGTGGTCCCAGAAAGCGGAAAGCTGGCGGAGATTAGTCAAGTAGACAGCCAAGCCACTCATCTATTCTGGGCACCCAGAGCCACAGCATTAGAGCAGGAAAACAGCCATGCCTGGAGATGTGCGGCCCTCCAAGCGCAGGGGTCACTCAGGTGTCAGAACACCAAAGGAGATTATACAACATCATAGTAACAAGGAAACAATGACATACAGTAGTAACAATGTGAAACACTGCACAGCCTGTGATTATTTGACTATTCTCATTAAAAAACAGTGAGGGGAGATAAAAAAGGTAAGGCTGTGTTGTTAAAGATGGGAATAGCACTGGAATGTACTGTAGCACCAACCTGTGACCGTCTTTGTTTTGACAGGGCTGCTGGCGTAGTCAGAGGCCTGATTGGACAGCTGTTTGGCCAATGGTGTGCTACCCACAGACACCTCATCCTCTCTTCTCTTGGCCAAGGGCACAGCCATGGGAACCGCTCCTGGAGCCTGCAATGACATCACAGCATGACTGAGCACACATGAGGTCATGGGAAATGTAGTGCCCAGCGGCGAGGACGGGAAAACAAACACGGGGCGTAAAGCGAGAAGAAACCTTTAATGGAATTATTCAATTGAACACATTTAGCATTGGCAACATAATCCACATATGGGCTACGTCAAGAGACATTTACTGCAGGGTACGCTAAGGTAAGATCAGATGCAAGTGAGAGAGAAAGAGAGGGGGCCGAGGATAAACGCTTTGAAACAACCACGGCCTCCAAGACCAACACCAACCAGTGACAGCTTCTTGTTTGTTTTGAGTGGTCTCCCACACCGCTGGAAAAGGGTATACATATACACACACACACACACACACAGACAGAGGTTGGTAGCACAGTGGCTGAAAGACAGAGAAGCTTTACATTTTAATGTTTTCTTTTTAATGAGGAAACCCCATGAGCATCCACCAGAAGCTCCACTAGGCAGCTACATCAGATGCATCTACACAAGGCTACAGACCTGCTGTCTAACTGGAGACTGTGTAAGTGGTTCACACGCTGAATGCAGTGTTTTGCAAGGACTGGGACAGGCCCAAGGGTTGGTTGCGGTAAAATAGAAATGGACCCACAAATGATGTTGGAATTCAAAGCTACTGGATGTGTCGTGATGCCAGAACCTTCGGAAATCCCCCAAATATTAAGAAAGGGTGAATAAATCACGTTTGGACAGCAGGTGAGCGGCCTCAAGTCTGGCTCAAACCTGACGCATTTGACTACACCGAGAGTCTGGACAACCACTTTAGGAGTTTAAAATCCACTGTGATAGTATAAACACACACATTCACACACGGAGAAATATACAGACACAAAAACACACTAAGTATACATACACATTCAGAAAGTATACACAGTAGAGCAAATGGAGGCCGCATGCTAGCATATACACTTTGGTGCACAAACAATTGAAACACAAATATTCACTCGTTACTATATATACATGACACTCAAACATAACATAACATAACGCTCACAGGCTGCATAGATATACAGTATGAACAGTTTGATGGTCCATGTGTTATTTGATGTGGAAGGGGGGGGGAGGGAAAAAAGGATGAAAAGTGGAAAATAAGCTCAATGTTGCACATTTCCATTTACGTAACTTGAGGGAAAATATGTGCCGTGGCACATTTTAATACACATGTTAAAAGAAGGTGCCCCCACAACTAGCCATCAGTCTTCCTGATGGATGATATGAGCTATTCCTGACTAATTATCACACTATAAACACACCATGCCTACGCTATTTTCCTTTGTAACTCTGTATATCCCTCGCCTCACACAACTCTACCCACATAGCACCTCCTGTCTCCTCTTTTCTCCTCATTCCGCCCCCTCCCTACATCTCCTCCAGTGTCCTTGCCTGCCACCCAGTTCGTCCAGTCAGAGCCAAACCAATTGAGTGTCCTTCACGTGCTGTTGTTCGACCTTCAGATGAAGGCCTACATCTGAACAAGTGGGACCTTGACCAGTAGCCATGACGACACACCACGCACCCACATGCACACGAACATAAAAATGCATACGCGCACACACGTGGTGCAAAAACAGACATGTTGTTCGCTCATAGCTACACACTGTAGTCAGGCCCAGTGTGTGCCACGCTGGCAGCAGATCAACATGTGGTAAACGTGTTCAGCACACAACCTCTATCAAGCCACCGCATTGTTGCACACACACGCACACACACCCACACACACACACACACACACACTGACAAATGTCAACAGCTCTTCCAAACTGTGGAAGGCATGAAACAGACTTTGGCTGCCGAAAAAAAAAGAAAGGGACATTAAATATATTACAGTATGATGCTTTCATTTAGTATGCATTCACGTGCCCGTATGGGGTGAACCTGCACTATATCCCAGGCGATCACACACTGTGTGTGTGTGTGTGTGTGTGTGTGTGTGTGTGTGTGCGTGTGCGTGTGTGCGTGTGTGTGTGTGCGCGTGCGTGGACATACTGCACTCAATGTTCATAAGCATCACCGTGACCCTGTCAAATAAATCGAGAGAGACTGGATGGAAGACAGGGAGCAGAACACATGGAAAAAGGTAGCAGAGTGAGAGAGAAAGAGAGAGAGAGAGAGAGAGAGAGAGAGAGAGAGAGAGAACTGTAGCAAAGCAAGATAGACAGAGGGAGAATGGGGTGAATTATTTAGAGAATTGTTAAATGCCAGAGAGAGGAGGGCAGACAAAGAAAGACAGCACAAGGTTAAAGGGTTAGGTGAGCTATCAGCAAGTTATTTGCAGGAGTCATGGGTCAGAAAGTGTGAATACAGCTGTTTTATAGCATGTATTATATTATATTATATATATATATATTATATATTAACAGTGGCGCAGTAGTTACAGTAGAGCGGGGCGACGCGTGATCCATGGGTGTATGAATGTGTGTGAATGGGTGAATGTGAGGCATTCCTGTACAGCGCTGTGAGAGGGCAGAATATATATATATAAACGCAGTTCATTTACTATATAAAAAATGTGCCTATTAACACGGTGTACAATCTGGTAGCATTAGTTAAACCTCCTGATTTAAGCAGAAAGTCCCTATGTAGTAGCGTGTATAAATGCTTAGCACAATTATAATTAAATCCCATGGGTAAAACAACTGGAACCCTTATCACCATTATAACCCAAGGCCCATGACTTGATGAAACGCATGCAAGAACCCTTCATAACTCCAATCTGCCCCCTCTGGCCAATAAATACTCACTACCCCTTTCAAATGTAGTTAGATGGCTTAGCTAAAATGAAATAATACAAGAAAAAGTGTCACTGGAGCAAAACGCTTTAATATACTCACAGCCCATATAAAGAAAGCCTGTCAACTCTGCTCATGAGCAGGCAGAACTAGCAGGCCCGTGTATGGTACAGTACCTGCTGCTGTTGCCTGCTGCTGCTGGCTCTGTGAGGCTGGTGTAGGAGCCATGTGCAAAACACTGGATCCACATTGACAGCTACACCCTGGACGTTGACCAGCAGCACGGCACCTGCACACACACACAGAAGAGTAGGTTAATTAGTCATGAATAAAGCAATATTAGAGCCACCACCACTAAGAAAAACATAGGCTTAGATATCTGATGACCAGCGAGAATTAGCTTACGGCTTAACTATCTTCATTAAAGCATCTAGTATGCAACAGACAATATTCATCTGAATCAATCGTCTCTCACTGGTGCCCCTGCTCGACAGCCTCAATACGTTATTGAGGTCAGCTATCTCAAAGCTCAGACACTGACAAAGAAAATGTCTACTTTTGGCACCAGCGGGAAATGAGACACAACTGGATCGGCTCTTGTGGAGAACTGCCGGTATCAAACCACTTGTGTAGCGCGGAGGAATGTGGATAAAGAAATCTAGGAACGGTTCATGTGGAAACTATGTCCGCAGACATTTCTTGTGATGCCGTTGCCGCGTTAACGGCCGGAGGTATGAGGCAGTGACGATATGAATCAGAGAGACGGATGTCGCCTAATCACCAGTAGGTGAAAGTTATTTGGACAAATCTGCTCAGATTGGGTGTGCGTGTACACACACGTAAACGCGCGCACACACACGTGCGCAACATTTGGTCTGTGTCCTAATGACCTGCTTGAGGGTATCAAGCCTGTTGCTCATAGAGCAATGATGGGCCACACTTTGTTTCAATTGTGCCGTTCAAAGTGGTGTCGCGCCGTGCCAAGAATAACATTTTCTTTTGATACATTTCTCTGAAACTGGAGACTTTCTCCAGCGTTTTGGTTTACCCTTAAATAATAATCTTCACCAACAATACGCGGGCCCTGAGGTAATGCGTCAGGATCCTATCAATAATGACTCCCATGCCTGCAGGATTAGCACAGGGCCCCTGGCGTGCTGCGGAATGTACCGGCATTACGGCAAGGGGACCGCTCAGCTCTGACACAACTTGTAGTGGTTTAATGCGGGGGGGGGGCTTTTGAGAGGAATCAGTCTTCTGTTTCAGGCCCCGGGTCAGAGAAGCACTGTTAGTGTGTGTGTGTGTGTGTGTGTGTGTGTGTAGTGCATCACCTCTGACAGGGCCTGATTGCTTATTGCTTTGCATAACGGCAAAGTCCCTTAATGGCATTGACAGAACACAATATCTCTCTCTCTCTCACACATTTTTGTTACATCAACTCTCCAGTCTGGCACAGAATGTTCCCTACTCCATCATGTGCTTAAACAATGCAAATAAAACAGCTCTAATTTGCACCACTTTTACAACATTCTATTATTTGTTGCCTGTCAGCCTGTGTGTGTGTGTGCGCGCGCGTAGTGTGAATGAATACACAGGACAAATGTACAGTATGTGGGTGTGAAGTGTGTGCGTGAGTGTAATAACTGCACAAACGTTGGCCTTGTGTGTTTCATGTATGTTTGTTTCTGTGGGTATTATTAAGTGTCAACTATTTCTGCATAGTGCTGGTGGTGTGTGTTGCCTTGGTGGCAATAAGAACATGGAGTCACAACAGTCACTTTAAACACAACTGCCAGGAGGCAATCTAGTTGTGAAACTCTCTGGTCTGATGGCCAGTTGAAGTTAGCAAGAATGACTGACCATAACATTAAAGCCTTGTTTTTCAACATGCTGTAGCTCCACCCATTCTACCCATCAGCCTTTATGTCTGCCCCAACTAAAACTTAAATCTACCCATCCTGCTCTCTCTCTCTTTCTCTCTCTCTCTCTCTCTCTCTCTCCCCCCCCCCATACAGTACATCACTGTTGCCTTCCTCTAGCCCCCTTTCCCTCCCTCCCATCATCTAGAAACAAGGGGGTGGTGGGATGGGACAGTAACCTCAACCCTGTGGCTTGAACTCCTCCACCACAGTGTGGCTGCGTAATAGGCCTTGGCTGTGGCTAGAGCAGTGGGGCCCTGCTGTAAGTGGTTTCACCATAGAAGGACCCAGTTGGCCGGGAACTGGCCTGAGCCGTGAAAATATAAATTCAATAAATCCACTCTGTCGTGGTCTCGGGGACCCGCCGAGCATTGACGGAGAGCATTCGGCCTAAATGAGTCATGGCGTCATAAGTCATGTTATTCCATTGACGGGTGGTTTATTTAAGAGTTATTACCGAGGTAAATGAGAGAAGAAAAACAATACATAAAATGGCTAATTGCAGATAACGATGAAGTTTAAAGCTGCCAGGCTGTGGTCGTTGCACCGCATCAGCATGTAAGCATGGCCGAATTTAGCTCAGCCATTAGCACAGACATGACGTACAATAGTGAGTTCCGTAAATATGCAAGTTACCAAATAATGTGCTACAAATTGTAAATAAACAGATTAGGCAACCGATTGAACTACGGCCCATATAAAGCCATGGTAAAGTCAGCGAGTGGCTGAAATAGCCTTTGTCTCAACATTGTTTGGACTGTACAGTAGTACAGTACCAGCTGTTTTCAGGGCGGCCGCTCGCGCGCTCGGCCAATGACAACAAGGCCCGTTACCGGGCCGAGAGATCAAGCCACCGCTGGAGAGCTCCCAGCTGTGTTCAAATCATATAGATGTGTCCGTTTCCCCCCACAGTCTTCTCTGTGTTGACACTAGAGTCTGAGAACGACACCTCCTTTTGAACGGTGCAATGCAGTGTGACTGCCCAGCGTGCTACGCCGTGACCTCAGGAGCGTGCACACTGTTGCTCTTCCACTGCTCCAACAGTTGCAGTGTGTGCGTGTGTGTGCGTGTGTGTGTGTGTGTGTGTGTGTGTGTCTGCACGCAAATAGACAACATGTATATTAAATGTCAG
>JAODUH010001659.1:0-12638 GCA_027564835.1 Typhlichthys subterraneus | reverse complement strand
CAGAGAACTGTGTGTACACATGTTTGTGCGTGGTCTGGATTCCTCTCACTAGCATGGGACTATGCTATGCACCGGGAGGAATGTGCAACGAACCACAAAGAGAGAGAGAGAGAGAGTTTATAGACTGTATGAGGCTTACTTTATGAATACACCCATGTACTGTATGCTATAAATGTTGCTAATGTTCTAGGGGAGAGAGAGAGAATGCATTATTAATCCACCCCCTCCCCCCTGACAACTCTAGTTCTTCCTGCACTGTGGCGTGGGTGATTAGTGGGGGTTGAGTGACCCCCCCCCCCCCCCCCCAACACACATGCCTGCAAACCCACAACCACACGATTACAGGTGATCGAGCCAACAGCGGGTCCCGCCTGACTAACGCTCCCTCCCCCTCTCTGCACAGATCGAGAGACGGCCATGTACGACCCGGGCCCGCCCGCCCCTTCCCCAGGCCTCGTCCACTTCTCATCAGGAGACACACTGATTGCACGCCCACTGAGCGCACTGCACGTGAAGTAGGCTGGCTGCAGAGCATGAGCAGGGAGCTTCCCCTCATTTCAACAGTCAAGTTAATAAAACAGTTGTAGCAATCATGAAAATAAAAGAATGTTATTAGAATTGTTACCGAAAAGAAAGCCAAAAGCGTCAGTGGGGTCATTTGGGGGGCAAGCCATTCTTTACTTCAGAATGACTGTTGTGGCGGATGGAAGGGGCTAGACCGCATCCAGGGTGAAACGGGGGTCAAGTGGTCCTCATCTGAAACGCTGGCTGAAAGACAGGAGTGCTTGAAAACCCCTCGACACAGAAGACGGTAAACGCCCGTGCTCTCCCTCCAACTGGCGAATGCCATTCAAATGAGCTAACGTCGTTAGAAACATCTGCGCTACCCGACCGAATCAATTTGACTGGATTTCAACCCCCCGCCAATGCTCAAAGATCTAATATCTGTGGCCAACTGTGACAGGTGACAGCGTTACAAATGTGTTAGCCTGACGCAGCATGTAGCTGCCACTCTGTGCATGCAGAGACAGACTACTTCAGTTCTTAGAGGGCTGTCAAGAATGAATGTCCGCATACTGTGCCCTCTCCCTGTGTAAGCATGGCAAAGCGCTCTTTTAGACTACTGTAGATGTTGAAAGCAGGTGAAAAGACAACTAAACATTGTGCTAGCTAAACTGATGACATTAGCGTTAAACACAATTTACATCACAATCAAAAGGTTGAAATATCAGAATTTTTATTTAGTCATAAATGCTGAGATTCAATTAACTGAAAATATTTGTGAAATGCGGGCCCCACACTAGAAATCTTAAAATATAAAAACAGATTTGACCCATTTGTTATATTTTAATCTTAAATAACCACACACTTGACGATTCAGTCAAGTTGCAGGACCACACACTTGGCGTTTATCCCAAACGATTTCAGTAGAGAGTAGAGATTCCAGGGACATGGGATCTCACAGAAATTTGCGTCAACTGTGACTTCAGAGCGAATCAAACAGGGAGATGGACTGTCAATCATGCTGTCAATACACAGATCTCTGTTGCCATAGTAACCCTTGAGTGTGGTACATATTTTGCACAGAGAAACAACACCCTTAATGAATTCAACTCATGGCTGAGAAAACGGAAAAACCATGGCTCATTGGTTATTGCAGTGCGATCTGAAAGGTCGGCGACAACTACGGATGCTACGTAGCCTACATGGTTGTCAGTATCTATGGCAACGTTGTCATGGCTCCCAGTCAGCTCACGTCTCATTGGCTATTGCGAGATTATGCTGGGGTTCCCTTAATCGCTGTACCTTTCACACCACAGGATCATCGGTTCTGACCAGCGTCGAGTTGGGAACGCCCCCGTGATTGACGTTGAGGGGCAAATCGGACCCAGAATTCTCTAGCGTGGGCCCATCTTATCTCCAACAGTAACTTGCTTGTTCTCACTATGCTGTGGGTCCAAGCTTTCCTAATTGCTCAGGTTAAATGGTAAAGGTGGTGGCCAGCTGTGTTTAATTGGTGCCGCCCGTACACTACATCGAGTCCACCACGCTGGTCACTCTCACCTGTGTGGGCACCAGGACCGGTGGGTAGGCTATCTTGTGGTGGCGGTACATCCAGAAGGAGAAGAGGACGATGGCAGTGATGCCCATGATCGGTACGAGTGAGTACATCAGCGTGGTCAACACTGGGGGCTTCTGGGTCACGGGGTTAGAAGTCGCTGGGGTGGGGGGGAAGGGGGGGGGAGAGAGAGAGAGAGACGTCAGTGTGCATAAGGTCACAATGATAAAAAAAAATGTAAAAAGCCTGTGTTGATAGACACAGCCCTGGAATGGCAACACACCTATGTTATGGGTTACAGAGAGTTGCCAAGGGCCAAGCCAGACTAGAATATTGTTGGATTTAATGCGCATTACCAAGCCAAAGTGAGAGGTCATCCAGAACCATGAGGAATGTGTTATGCCTTCGCAAACAAGAAAACCTGCAGCGCTAGATGATCGTATCATTAGAATCAGGTGTGTTAGAGCAGGCAGACACCTGGTTCTGCATCGTGCAGAACCAGGGTGGAGGACATCTGGTCTATATCTCAATACATTAAATACTTTTAAGGATGAGAGAGGAGAAACAGAACGCAATATCTCATGTTCCCAGTGTACACACGGATGCTTCAACTGGTGATTGTGTGTGTCTGAGAAACGGGAGGGGGGGGGGGGCTTGACCTGAGCTACACTGACATTTCATAGTGTTCCTTAGTGTTCCTAGTGTTTCACAGTGCCACCCCTGCTGCTAAAGCAACCCCCACCCCCCCATCCCCCTCAGTCATGGCTTCGCCAGACAGGAGGCTGGATGCTTAGCTAGGAGCTGTGGGGGGATTAGCCTCCCTCTCCCTCTCTCAGCTGGAAAACACAGCAGTAGCAACAGCAACTCAACCATCTGCATCACCACAAATTCACCTACTGTGCGGGCTTCCGGGCTCTATCGCAACACCGCTCGAGTGCTGTGCCACTCCCTGTCAGAGGGACACACACACACACTGCCCCTCGTAGCCTGAAAACCTCCACCCACCTCCTGCAGCCTCGGCTGTCCTCATCTCCAGATAGCCTTGTTGCCAGGCTAAATAAAGCGGCAGGCCTGTAGTCAGAGGTCAGTCTCCCCCGTGGCTTTTAAATATGCAGGGTATGCTACATCTAGTGAGCCACAGCCCTAAATAGACTGCTTGGCATGGAGGGGGTTGGTGTACAGTATCAGAGGCCTGCTGTCCCCCCTCAGCGCTGTTTGGGAGATGTGGATGCTCGCGCTAACTCCACGGGTGGAACCAGGACAGGTCAGCCAGCCAGAGTAATCTCACAGGCAATCCCTGGCACGTGCCACGTAAACGACCTCTATGTGCACACTAGACCCGGCGCGGGTCAACCCCCCTGTAGCGGTTAGGTGCTAAAATGCATGGCGTTTCTCCGGGAGCGGCGGGTTTGCATTTGTCAAGACTGCTTTGTTGTTGTTGTATTGTCGGCTTGAATGGCAGATGCTTGGAACGAGTTCGTTTTTCATTTAGTTTTCATTACGCCTGAGTTACCACCTGTCCTGGCGAAACCTGAGAAACACGAACGTAAACATCGTGAGGAGCACTGATCTTCCTTCCTGAAAGGTGGCTGACAACATTTCAACAGCACAGGTGTGAGAAACAAACAAACACGCACACACGCACACAGGCACGCACACTTACTCTGAATTTGGGCTTGGGTGTCTGGGTTGTACAAGAACTTTTCGTTGCACATGCTGCCTTCACAGCAGCAGAAGAAAACCTCAGGTGCGTCTTTCTTCTCCACGCATTCGTTCCTAAGAGAGGAGACATAATGGGTGTCGGGACAATGTAGCGAGCCAGGGACAGACACATACACACGTTCCAGCAACTGAGCATTAAGGTTTGGGAGCGGTTTGAGAGTTTCAAACCAAAACAGTGTTTGTGTACTGCCAATTTCAACTACAAGGGCAATTCCAAAAGAAAAGAAAAAAAAACTCCAGCTCTCCCTTACAGACTACCCAGTGTAAGGCCAAAACTACAGCATCCTAATCGGAGAGTTAGACTCTTCTTGTGCGGTTCCTTCACAAGGTTTCAGCCCTTGAAGGTGCAGCCCTTTGAAAGTGTAATGTTATTAACGGCTATATAAATAAACTTCACTTGATTTAATAGAGGCCTCCAATCTCTCTATTTTCCTAACTGTCATTTTGGACAGATCGTTTCTGCCTTCGAGCTAAACATTCAGTTCCAGTCGGTGTTGCACTCGCCCCTCCTCCTCCATGAACACGCTATAACTTGATTGGCTCTACGAGATAAAGTGGGAAGATAAATCAGATATAGTTAAAATTAGGCAATTGTGTCACATCTAGAGCAAAATCTGAATGGCTAGCTCTCACACCATTATGATTGGCTAAAATTAGCCCAGCACGCTCAGGTCTCTGAAATTTATGGATTATCGACCATCCATCCACCCTCATACATTTTCAACCGCACAACTGGAAAAGATTCTCTCTTGACAAGCAAAACAACTACATTTGCCTAAAAAAGTGGGAGTATATCCTGTCATCCAAGGATACACAATATCTTGACACATTATTAAAACACGCAGATGTTTCAACCAAACAGAACCTAATCCACCAATTCCATCAAACATTCTGAATATTGCATGGGCATTTCTCATGTAACTAATCCACGCACGCATCCTCGATGACGCAAAGGCCGACTGTAGTCAACAAGTCCCTGCAAACAGGTAATTCTCGACACATTCATCTCGTCTTTTCACAATGACAGATGAGGTCATCTGAGTTGTTTATGACAGCGTAACGACAGGAAAGGAGAGCCGGCCGACATGCTGCTTTTCAAGGGGCTTGTACTGTTGTTGGCGCTTAGCAGAAAGCACATATGTGGCCGTGGGTTCGGCACTTCGGCAGAATGCAACACAAAGACTGCGTCTGTTTCATTATCCATGCCACTGTATACTAAAGGCATTCTTTTGAATAAGTTGGACCAGATCTCTCCTTTAAACAGAATGTAATCTAGGTGTATCTTGCCATGCACCATAGTTGCACTGTAGTTCCCAGCAAACCCTCCTTCGCCTTCAATTGAATGCAAGTTTGGACTCCAGTCAAACATTGTAAAAATGAGCACTGGAGTTCTGTAGTTAATGAGGTTAGCTTTATGGGACAGTCAACGCACATCAAAGGCCACGCTCTTAACTGACTCTAGATAAAGAAGCTCCATAAAACAGGCAGAAGTAGGAAATAAGCACGTTTTGCTTCATACTAAGATATTTGTGTTAGCGGCTACATCTATGCACGCAACGGAAAGATAATCAGATACCTGCTGAGTTATGCTGAGTAAAAACATGGCAAGCTGCCACCCCCCACCCCCCCTAAAAAATGATATCCAGTTACTGTATCTTAGGAGCGGTAAACGGGTTCAGTAGCATGCTAAGACATGAACAGCCAGGTAACCCAAGCTCTCTCTCTCTCTTTTCTGGCAGGCTCGCACAATGAAGAACCAAACAGATAATATCTAAAGACAGGAGAAAGGGAAGGGTGGTTGAGAAGGAGGAGCACTCTGAAGCAAAACATGTTTACACAACAAAAGAGGCTTTAAGTGCAACACTTAAGGACAGGTGATGCCCTGACTAGCATTGGAGAAGCATACTGTATGCACACATGCAAATATAAAGCTCTTCTTCAGAACGGTAACTGAGAATTTACCAAAATGTTGAAATCCATGGTGATCATAAAAAAATAACTATTTAAACAATTTTAAAACACTTGAGCAGGTCGATTATAAATCATTCAAAGGATGTTTGAACATGTTGAGACTACTTTTACTGCCATTTCTGCTGTTGACGATTGTCCAATATGCTCAAGCATACCTCAATGTCCCTTTATTTAAAAACGTTTGACTAAATCTTATTATAAAATAGTATACTGCATATCATGCCATTACATAGTTTGAGACACAGACACTTGTGTGTTTGTACACTTTGACACCCATGGTCAAAGCTGGGATAGTGTTTATGGTGTGGTCTGCACCACTGTGTCCCAATTTAGAGCCAGAATCTTACTTCATAGCGATAGATGCTTTAGAAGTACAATACTGTACTGTAGTAGTTTTAAACACATTTTATTTACGCAGCTACAATTGTATCGCGATTAATCGCACACTTTACGTAATAAATTGCGTTACATTTATTTTTATAACAATATGCCATGCAATGTATGCATAGTTTTTATTTTAAAAATGAATAAACATTTGCATACAGGTGGAATATTGCTATACATTTTAATTGTACCTGACAGTAGTCCTAAGTATATTGCAATATTTACTTACTTCTTTTTTTTTTTTAAAGGACCAGATTTGACAGTTAGGATTATAGAGATGTACAGATTGTAAAATTGTATGCCAATACCAATGTTTAAATAACAATTTGGCTAATAGCCAAATACTCTCACACAACCAACCGTTTTTCACTTTTATTTTAAAACAATCCATACGTGTGCACGTCAATCAGTGCTCTCTTATCTCATGCCAAAGCCATATCCCAGTGGCTGTTATGGGTAAACTACTGTTATCCGAGTCAGGCCACAAATACTAATCACATAGCCTCCCAAATACTTCAGCTTCAACACATTTTTTCCCCATGCACAATACTATAGAAATTACATATTTTCTGGAAAGACATTTCTTTATAATACGCCTAAAACAGTATGTCACAACGTTTACATTCTGGGGTTTGGTGTATCATGTATGTAATCAATAGCGCAAAGTATACTTTGACCTTAATCTAACTCAGAATTGAGGAGACACACAGATCAACACTGGGGCCTTCGGTGAATGTCATCTTATTTCCTGACAGTTCCTTCGCTGACTGGTATCGGCCGATGGCAATGTGAGGTTGACAAAATCAGGGCATCCCTATGTAGGATTAAATGGTCATAATCCCATAGGTATTTAAAGACATGGTCTGTCATTCTCGAGAACTCTTGCAAACTCAACAAACAAATCTCCTCTCCCTTCAATGCCATAGCGTGCTCCCTCAGAAGCTCTACCCCACACATAAGAAGCCCACTGCAAAGCTTAGAGCACTGTTGTTGTAATACGTTATTTTTTTTATGTTCCCATTTATGGAGAATGGTAAAATAGCGAAATGTGAGATGTTTTAGAAAATTTAAAAAAAAAAAAAGTATTTGCTTTCAATCGCATAATATACCTCAGGGCTATTCAACTCTGGTCCTGGAGGGCCGTACCCTGCATGTTTTAGATCTCTCCCTGCTCCAACACACCAGGACCGGTGTTGAATAGGCCTGCTATACATGTTACCGATGCATGGTTAATCAACATCTGTATCTAGAACATTTCAGGCAGAACTCTGCTATTGCGGGTGTGGCGTGGCAGGCAAAGCGATAGGCTACCTGTCGTAACAGTTGACATCATCCAGCCAGCAGCCTTGCTTGACCAACAGCACTGCCCCGGACACGTTCTTCCAGGTGGCGAAGCAGTGGCGCCGCTTGTCCTTCTCCCCGGAGCATGTCTCGGTGGTGCTGCGGTTCACCCTGGCCTCTGCCCCGAATAGGTTGTAGTGGACGCATTCCTGCGTCTCTGAGCGGCCCAAGATAGCCCCTGAGGAGACAACGGGGCAGAGAAGAGCAACGGTTGTCAGATGATTGAGTGTGTGTGGAGCACATTCCCTAATGAAATCAGCTTAGGTCAATGACGGGTGGATTTTGGACCCTTGGGTTACAGAAACCAGGTTTTTGCTGTGATCTATAAGAGTAGGATGTGGTTGTCTGAGCAGTGGCTGGCCTGCCAACAAGGCCCTTAAGGTCGTGCCAGAGCAATTGGCTCCTCTTTGACACCACATTTTCATCTCATGTCCCAACGCAGAAAGGTCATTGTCCTGTAAAGAGGTGTGGGCGATACATCGAATATATTCATGTTGTACACGCGATGTAGTAAATCACTATATGGGGTGAACATCGAGAATTTAAATTGTCACTTTTTTTTAATACGCCTGCATGAGATGCGCTTTGTTTCTCTCGCTATCTCACGGTTCCTGATAGTCCAGTGTGTATGACGTCGCAAAATGTGTGTTGTTTTTTTTACCTGAAGCAAAACAATGCTGCATGTTTTCCAGTTTCACTCTCCGCATGACTTAACTCCACCCCCACCCATAACGCATTTGAGAGCGCACCGTGGAGGACGACATCAACATGCAACTGGTTTGTCAGGAGATAAACAATGGCTAAATAATATTGAGATGGTTCAGGTTTGAAAAAGGTGTGAAAAACACTTGTTTCCATAAATGACAACGGCAGACTGTGTTAAACCTTGTTGTGGATGTACAGTGTGCTACAATCCAGACGGGAAAACCATCGCTTCTGAATTAAAATAAAGTGATTTCACGCTTCATTTATATGGCCCAAATATTCTTCTGTGGACGCGACTGCACAATGCGGATACAAGCGGATAGTTTGTTTTGATCACCTCCCCATACAAAATGTTAGTATAACTGAAATATTTGCTTGAAATAAATATTAGCTAAGACTCATTTGTTAGCATAACAGGATGTCCATTGCTGTCTGTATGTGTTTCAACTTGTCCCCCATGTGCAGTCAGTGGACACAAGTCACAAGTTATTGGTGCAGGCCTTATAAGTCTATGGGTGGGCTACAGTAAGGACTGTGCCCTGTCTGTTATGAGTTAAACAACTGAATAGTACTCAGATGAGTACAGTACATATTTTTATTTCATTAAGATTTACATTTGCTATTTTCAAAAGCTGTGTTCAGCAGGGAAAACCTGTTAACATTTTAAATGAGACTGTTAACTGGAGTACTGGAGGGTTTATAGGTTTATTTGTTTCATTTTTCATTTCAGTTTTGATAATCTTAGGAAACAGGCAGAGGTTATTATGACCACTGCCGCCGCGCCGCGATGATTTTAAAATAGGCCTACCTATTGATTTGAACTCCGGTTCGCCGGTGTAAGTACACAAGCACTAGCCTGGTTTAACCAGACCTAAACTTTGTGATGGTCTGGTAACTCTCCATTGGGAAGTGTTCACCGTTGTTTCCTGGGCGACCTCTGACCTATGATTACTATTGGACAGCGTTTAACAAATAGGCATTGCACTGTTTTTGATAATCACATCTAGCTGTACCACCATTTCAAAACAAGCTTGATGTCATCTCACTGACTCACCCTGATTGGTCCGCCAGCAAGGTAGCTGTGAATATTGCGTTTCCAGACTAGAATCTCATCTTAGAAAATGTATCAGAGCAATTTTTGGGTGGAGACAGGCTACACAAGCACCACCCAGGTGCAACAACTTTTTCCCCCTCCACTACTGAAAAGATATGACCTAGACGAAACACTGAAAAATATGGATGAGCTGCATTGCGTCGATTCGTGGAGCACCTAACTTTTGTTCTGGTGCTCCTAACATTTTCAGTAAGGCGCACCAGTGCTACTAGTGGAAAAAGTTAGTCTGGAACCCTGAAATGTGTTTTTAAATACAGAATAATATAGTTTAGGCTATAGAGGCTGTGCAGCAGCAAACTGGACATTAAACAGTATCACAAACACAATTAGTGAACCTGTATAAATAAATGCAAGCTGGTACAGATTACAATTTAAGGAACTGATAAACAGAAGTAAAAATGTAATTTCTCTCTCTGAAGGCATAAAGCCCACAGCTTTAAAACACACACAAATAAGAGATGCACTCCAGTGAATCGTGTCAAGCAATTATCCTGCTGTGACAACCTTTTATACAGGTGTAGAATGCCCGCTTTCACATATAAATGCTATATAACTGCACTGTGGTTGTAAATGGTACATACAACTACAATCCGATTGTCCGGTTGGCCATCGATTTTTACATTTCTTGTTCAAGAAAATGGCATAAAAATGTGCTTTGAAGAAATGCATGATCAAGATTTTAACAACCGCATCTGTGATTAAAACCAACCAATCTTGAGATCCAGAAGTTGATGTTGATTTAATTATCTCAAATAAAACACTGTGCACAGCCTTCTCTCGGCATCCTTTTATTTTATGGTGGTATGCCTGAGTTTGCTAAATTCAGTTAAGAGTGTTAGGGGATTATGTTGACATTCAATAATCATGTCGAAGGGGAATGGATTTGTGGGGGGTATGGTCCTATCACTGTGATGCGCTATACTGCTCCTATGGCTGTTTGATCCAAGCCTGCTGCTCAAATGTCTTTGAGACAGCAATATAATATACACCATGTAGGCTAATTTCTGTATTAACTGGAAGCATAACAATAATAATCCTGTTAGTGAATTGCCAAGCAGACAAAATGATAAGGCTGATTTTATGTATTTGTTTTCCCATAAGCGTGCAGAAATGCTGTAGAATACAAAAAAGGTAATAGCTCTATGGGTTCCTGAGGCAGCGAGGCTAAAGCTTGAAGGATCAATGCTCTGGTGTCACAGATCCAAAAAAGCAAATGGCTTGTCATTAATCCCAGTCATCTACGCCTTAAGGCAAGCACGCAAACATCACTGTCTACAGCTAGGGTGATTATCATGGAAACCAAATAACTTGGTTTAGTAAAGTATAGGCTAATCCTTCCATTTAATCTTATTTCAACATAAGGACTGTGAATGCACTGCACACAAACCTTGCCTGCAGGCACCATATGGTTTGAAGGTACAATATGATCTGGTTTTGTGGTTAACCTCGACAAAAACTCAAGTGGTTCCTCTGACCGACAAAAAAAACAGCTAATTCAGTCAAAGGATGTGGCGGGTGTGGTTTGACAATAGCAACAGCCAGCACAAGGAGAGAATCATGCCAACACTGAGGCCTGACCTGCACAGCTTTTCTCTATCTAGACCATGTTCTGCTTATTCTCAATGGAACTGATAGTCAATAACAGGTTTACTCACATTGGTTTGAAGTCTTGTGCAGCGCATACAAGAGAACGCATGCCATCATTTAATTACCACTTCCGTCAATACTAAGCACTATATCAGTGGAGATAAACAGAAGCTACGTTGTTACAGGTCTGCTCGATTACAGAAAAAATTATAATCATAATGATAATTTTGGTCAATATTGAAATTGCGATTATTTAATAGTATTACACAGACTATGGAAACATGTTACATTTACTGCACCTAAAAAAAATATAAACGCCATTAACTGTGAAATGTCCCTTAATACTAAACAAGTTGACATTTCACTTTCACCCTGTGACGGGCAAGAGTGAGTGTGTGTGCCTGTCATTCAGAACACAAAATTAGAGTTTACAATTGTTCTCTCGATTATATTGTTTTTGTAATTGTTAAGATAAAACAGTCCTTCCAGGATTTTGCAATGTTGCGATCGCAACTATTAACGCAAATTCCCACCAATCCCCGCAAATTCTGCACAACCTTGCAATTTATTTAAAATTGCCGCAACCATTCTGTCACTTGTTTTATGTTGTAAATGTGCAGATGTGCCGCACAAACACCTCACATTTACCAACAATAATTACACAGTTACCTGGTTCTGCACGAAAGCGGGGATGAACATAAACTACATGTAGTGGAACATTTCTATTGCAAAACACACTCTCCTATATGTAACATAGGTGCAATACCAGTTTATGTGATTAAAGTTAAAGGCAAGAGCAGTGCCAAGAGAACCTAACTGCATGCATGCTATTGTTGATGTCTTGACGTGGAGATTCCATGGTGAAACTACATAGTAGGGCTGCACGATTAATTGTAATAAAAATCGCGATCTCGATTCATACCTCTATGCGATCTTGTTTCTACATAAGAGCGATTCTGTCGTATTTGCATTAGGGACATCAGCTGCATCAAAACAAGAGCTCATACTTTCTCCCTCAGCAAATGACAATGCAGCGCAACACCACGTGATGCAGAGCAGCAGGAAGTAAAGTATACACAGTGAGTGCAAGTCACATGCAAATGACAGTGACAAGTGAAAGAGAGGTTGTATGGCTGGAAAGTAATCTCCTTTTAACGCCGCTAACTTTTTTTTGGTAGTATTTTACTATTATCATTTCATGTTTTAAAATGTTCAGATTAAAAATATTCCATTAGATTTTTAGAAGGCCTACTACATTAAATCGTTTCTGTAGGATGCCTTTTTGGTAAAGTTAAATTGAACAGTGTGGTCAAATTTCCCTCAATCTTTAATAAATTGTCCATTATAATTTTAACAAACAATTGCATCTTTTTTGCAACTTTTACTTGCTCCCGCAACTTCATACCGAAGAACACCGCCGTGCGTCGCAACTATTTAGAAAAGCTGCTGCGAAATCAGGCAATTTAGGCCTGATTCAGGCGACATCTTGTAGGGACTGATTAAAATGTGACACAGCCCTAGGTCTGTGGACATTTGGCTTTGAGGAAGAATATAAAGTGTACCAAAAGCAAACCAGACACCAACACCACCACCACTACTGATGTCAGTCCTCCGTCAGTGATTTCTACTGTACATAGTCCTATACAGCTTAAATGCACAACCAGTAGTGACAATAACGTACTAGGGCTGCACGATTATGGCCAAAATGCTAATCCCGATTATTTTGATCAATAATGAGATCGCGATTATTTATCA